>CM021101.1:199314741-199386515 GCA_007115665.2 Sequoiadendron giganteum
GCCAAAACCCCCATATTTACGCACTCACGTTCTAGGAGGAACAATTCAACAAATTGTTTCACCAAAAATTTCTATTTCTTCGTAATGATGGCGCCATGACGAGGAGGAGATGTGAGAGGTAAGGATTTTGTGGTTTTTGTTTTGATTTAGTTAGTTTTAGGTTGAATTTGATATATATTTGTTTTAATTTTTAGGAGATACAAATCAACCTACAAACCCTCAAGATCCCCAACAGGAATACCAACCAAATCCTCAAGATCAAAATCAACCACAACAACAACCTCCTCCACCAATCACTCAACCCTCTCCTGACAGTCAACAAAATTTAATGAGTGAAATTGAGAACAACAAAAAACAAATTGAGGATTTGATCAGTAGGTTGAGTGATCCAAATGGTTCAACCGCAGAAAGAATGACCCTAGCAAATTCATTGAAAGATATGGTAAAAAATGTAGATTCAATTAGCAAACAAATAACTGGATGGAAAGATAGGAGGTAGGCGGCTAGGGATTATTATGCAAATAAACTATCATACAAAGATGTAAAAGATTTAAAAATTAAAAAAAGGTGATTTGTGATCATTATTCACTGACCCACGTACAAATCAAAATCTTACCCTCAATGCGAAGAGGTTTCCTATCCATTGGTGCCACCACCAATAGATTAGGGACCAGTTTTATGATAGGTGGTACATGGTATTCGATTACCCATCGTGCAACAATTGTGAGGTCCCACAATATTTCCTTAGGCAACTATACAATGAGTTCATATTGAACAAAATCCAAAATTATTTTAATATGAGGGATTTCCAGGGTAGAGGTGGGGGGTCAGCTCAGGATAGACTGGGTGCACAACCGGATCCTACACGATAAGGTAGACAAGCTCTCGCTAGGCCACCTCATGAGCATGTTGTTATGTCTTCCATTGTGAAGGAAAGTGCTGATGTAGAGACATTACAGGTGATCAACACTTTGAACCAGAGTGTCATCCATCATACTAGCCCTATTCTACAATGCCATTTAGGGGAGTCTTCGAATGGTGGCCGTTGAACACATGTGTGTCAATCTTGTAGGGATACTTGTTCATATGACCCCATCGACACTCAGGAGACTGGTACGCAGGATCTGTCTGTAGCTTTGGAGATGGAGAGGGAAACTGAAATTTTGCATGAGGCATATGGCATTGATAGTCAGGTAAAAGTTAGTGCATGTTCATTGAATTTAATTTATTAAATTTTGATTTTGAAATGCAAGATTAACTAAAAATGTTTTATGATTTTAATAAAATTGTAGAGTCACAATGTTGAGACTAGATACACCGCCCCCCCACCAACTTATCATGCCACTAACAACCACCGCAAACCAAACAAGAACAAAATAATTCATTTAAGAAGCACATAACACATAACCAGAAGATATAACATTAACAAATCAACTTGCAGACCATTTCACTACATGAAATTAGAACCAAGATACTGCACAAACATTAAAAACACATTCACCAAGCCACATGAGCAAAGACATCAAAGCAGAGAAATGCAAAGCATTTTTCAGACCAATCCAGACAATCAACAACACTGCCAACCTTATGCAATTCACAAAAACCTCCTTGACAACACAAGTGACCTAATAAATGGGAGTACAACATCCAAAAAACATAGACAGAAGGTTACAAACTGCAAGACTAATCTCCAACCATGGAGGAATGTGGAGCATTCTCCAAACCAATCTTCAACACAACTTCCTCAAATAGAAACACTCAATCAACTTGTGGAGGCCATAAATTTATTTCAACAACATATAATTGATCAAGAAAAATAGGAGAGAGAATACAATACACTATAGACCATCAAAAACAACACATCTAGTCCTTATTTTAATGCTTCTAATTCTCATCTTAAGGCTTCTAATCCTCATCTTAATATATCATTATGAAACCAACTTTTCTGACATCAATTATGCTCAATACTTCTTTGATTTGATTAAAATCAAACAAGGCATGACATCCAACCATGAACTTCGACAACACCACCATACATCAATATTAACCCACAAAGAATATTGTCAACAATGACAACCAATGCCAAACAATGACCACTACAAAAATCTCACCAAGCGTTAACAAAAAAGACAACCAACAAACAACTACCAACGATCTCCCCTACTTCACTAGTACTAATAAGTATTGACATCAATGACAACCAAAAATGATCCACCAAGTGTTGACATCAATGACAATAACTTCCAACAATCTCCCCCTTTGGAATTGATGGCAACATACACTTGCTCACTCTCCCCCTTTGACATCAAGGACAAAGGGCCACACACACCTGCATAAAACAATAGTACATATTCTAACATTAAAAACAAAGGGCCAAATATCTTCAATTGAAATAGCAGTACAAAATCTCCCTTTGACCAACAACACTTCTTCTCAATACCCGCCCAATTCTCCAAGATCCCCCTTACTATCAACTCCCCTGAAGAGGTAGTACACATCAATCCCAAAGAAAAGGATATGATGTGAATTTCTCCCCTTTGATGGATGCACCATTTATGCATCTAGTTAGAACAAGGAGGGGCAATAACCTCTAACTTCTTTTGGAGATACTCAAAAGTATCTTTTGAAACTGCCTTTTTGAAGATGTCTGCAATTTGTTCCTTGGTAGGCACATACTCCACTCTGACTTCATGCTCTGCATTCTTCTCTCTCAAAAAGTCATACTAGATAGAGATGTATTTAGTTCTTGAGTGCATTACCAGATTTTTGGAAATATTAATTGCACTAGTATTGTCACACAACATTGGAATGGGCTTATCATATACCACCTTCACATCCTTCAATGTTTGCCTCATCTAAAGGACCTGGGTATAGCAAGATGCTACAACAATATATTCAACCTCTGCTATGGATAAGGACATTGAGTCCTACTTCTTACTAAACCAAGAGACCAATCTGTCTCCCAAGAAAAATGTGTTACCACTTGTACTTCTCCTATTATCCACACATCCTACCTAGTCAGCATCAATATAAGAACTCAAGGAGAAATTTTGATCCTTCTTATACCACAAACCATACTTTGGAGTTCCCTTCGAATATATGAATATTCTTTTTACTGATCTCTCATGAGATTTCTTAGGATTGGTTTGAAATCTGGCAACCAAACATACTGCATGCATGATACCAGGTTTGGAAGCGGTCAAATACAATAAAACTCAAATCATAGACCTATAAAGAGTCTGATCAACTTATGGAGACTCATAAGAATTTGCTCAAGTGACAAATAGTCACCATAGGAGTACCAACTGGTTTGGAATCTTCCATGCCAAACTTCTTCAACATCTCCTTAACATATTTAGCTTGAGAAATGAAGATACCATCAATATACTGTTGAAAAATTTGAAGCCCAAGGAAAAAGGACAACTCACCAATCATTGACATCTCAAATTATTTTTGCATCTCTTTTGTAAACTTCTTACTCATATAATAATTTCCAGCAAAGATGATATCATCAACATATACAACCACAATCAACAACTTGTCTTCCTAAATCTTAATGTAACGATTGCTATCTATAGTACCTTTCTTGAAGCCTTGCTCAAGTAAGTATTTACCCAACCAAGCATATTGGAAGATCTAGGGGATTGCTTGAGGCCATACAAAGATTTTTTGAGTTTGTAAACCATATTTGAATCTTCTGATAGTTGGAAACCATCCGGTTGTTCAATACATCCCTCTTCCTCTAGATCACCATTCAGAAAGGTTGACTTAACATCCATTCAAGATAGAATTTGAAGTTGTTATGAGTAGCAAGAGTAAGAAACATCCTAATTGCCTCTATTCTAGCTACTAAAGCTAAATTTTCCTCAAAATCAATACCTTCAACCTGTGAATAACCTTTGCAAACCAATCTAGCCTTATTTCTCATAATTTCATGATCTTCATTTAGTTTGTTCTGAAACACTGAATTTGTTTTGGAACACTGACTTTGTTCCTATTACATTCTTATTAGTAGGTCTGGGAACCAATTCTCAAGTCTGATTCTTCTCTATCTAGTCCAAATATTCTTCCATTGCTTTTATACAACCATTATCTTTGCTACCATTAGCAAAGTTTTTGAGCTCAACCTTTGATAGTAAACACAAGTTTACTTTCTCACTTGCTCTTGCAAAAATTGTCCCGGTCAACACACCTTCATCCTTGTATCCAATAATCTGATCTATAGAATGATTCTTCTGAACATATTTTTCTAGACTCTTAAGGACCTTCACTGGTTTTGGTTCCTTCTCTTCTTTCTCTTCTACTTCTTCTTCTTTTTCAATTTGGGGAGGTATATCAGATCTGCAAACCTCAGGCTATTGTGAGATCTAACACAAGTCTTCATCAACTTTAATATTTGTGCTTTCAATCACCCTTCCCAATCTTTTATTGTAGCATCTATAAGTCTTGCTCTTGGTTGAGAAACCAAGAAAAATTCCTTCATCACAACTTGAATAAAACTTACCAAGGTTTTATTCATCTCGTTCGATATAACATTTGTTGCCAAATATTTTGAAGTATTTAACAGTGGGAGGTATTCCATACCACCTCATAAGGGGTCTTATTGTTGTTGATCCTCAATTGCACTCTATTAAGAAAATAGACAACAGTGTGCATTGCTTCCTTCCAATACATATTAGGCAGATCAACATCTTTCATCATTGCCCTATCCATCTCTTGTACTATTCTATTCTTCCTTTCAACTAGCCCATTCTATTGAGGGGTCCTGGGAGTAGACAAATATCTCCTAATTCTATGGTCTTAAAAAAAATTCAAATTCATATGAAGTAAATTCACCTCCTCTATTTGACCTTAAGCAATTGATCTTAGAATCCATTTCATTCTCAACTTTTTCTTTAAATTTTTTAAACTTATCAAAAGCTTTTGATTTCTCTCTTAAAAATGTAACTCAAGTCATTCTAGTATAATCATCTATAAGCAACATGAAATACCTTTCACCTTGTTGACTCCTTGTTCTTGTAGGTCTATAGAGATCAGTGTGGATCATCTCCAATGGCATTGAAACATAACACTCCTTGATTTTGAAATTAGTCTTTGTTTGCTTTCCCATTTGACATTATTTACATAATGTGTTTGTAGGATTGGTTAACTTAGGCATATCTCTCACTACATAAGTAGAACTGATTTTCACCATATTATCAAAGTTGATATGACCCATCCTCTTGTTCCACAACCAACACTCACCCCAGACTGAGACAATAAGTAGATTTATCCATTTGCCTCCTTTAGATGATAAAAATTGTCATTTTTCCTTGTTCCTTTAGCAACCAATCTTTCGAACCTTGCCTTCCTGATCTCACAACCATTAGCATAAAAAAGTAAGATTGTATCCTTTGTTGCACATCTTATTAACACCAAGAAGATTATGCTTTAGAACTTTGACGTAGAGGACATCTTCAATTCTGTTCTTTCCATTAATTGATATGGCACCCTTTCCACAAATTTGTGCAAAATCATCACCACCAAACTTGACAGACCCATCATTGACCTTCTTGAGATTGTTGAACCTTCCCTTGTCACTAGTCATGTGGTGAGAACAACCACTTTTAATCACCCAAGCATTTGTTTCTTCTTTTACATGAAAGGCAGTCCATACAACCATAGATCTTTCATTATTTTTATCAGTTTGCAGAGTACCCGACCTCTTACTTTCTCCAATATTACCCTTTTTATCTTTCATGACCATGAGTAGAGTTTCATCATATGAGTCATTATCCTCATCTTATGAGGAGAAACTTCTTTCTTTAGAATAAAGACCTCTTTTAACCTTATCTCTTTTGTTATCACCTTCATATTCTTTATAAGGACATTTAGATGCAAAATGACTAATCCTTCCATAATTGAAACACTTGAAAGGTAACTTACCTTTGTATTTGTCGGTGTCTTTCTTTAATCTTATTGCAATTTTTCGTCAACCTCATCAAAGTGATCATTCCGATCAATAGCTTTATCTTCAAAATTTTTGTTGGCTTTGAATGCATCTTTCTTCTTTGGAACATCTTTATCAAATTCTCTCATTTCAAATGTTGTGAGAACACCAAACATCTCATCTATAGAGTACTTATCCAATTCCTTGGAATGTTCAATATCAGACACCTTATGACTTCAATATTTAGGAAGATATCTCATAACCTTCTTTACAATTTCATCTTCTTTTACTAGACCACCAAGACCAGTGATGCTAGAAACTACTTCATGCACCCAGAGCATATAACTTGCAATGTCCTCATCCTTTTTCATCCTCAGGGTTTCAAATCTACTTTTAAAGATCTGCATCTTGAATTTCTTTACTTTGGTGTCTCCTTCATAGATGTAATTGAATTTCACCCAAACATCCTTTGGTGAACAACAATTCATTACCTTCAAGAGTTCTGAATTAACCAACCCACATAAGATAGTATTCTTAACCTTGACATTTCACTCATATAGCCTAATTTGAGCTAGGTTTGTTGGAGGAGTAGTAGTAGGAGGAACATTACCATCCTTGATTGATTACTAAATACCAAAACCTAGATAGTTTAGGTGGCCTTCCATTCTCAATTTACAATAAACATAACTAGTCCCATCAAACCTAGGACCTTTGTATGAACCATCATGTGCCATCCTAGATCTTTATCTCAAGTGGTAAGCTACTTTAGAGGAAATTAGCTATGATACCAATTGTTGAACACATTGGATACTGAGAGGGGGGGTGAATCAATATCTAAAAAAAATTAAACCCCTTCGAAACTTGAAATCTTTAGCACAATACTTCTTAACCAAATATAAACCTTTTAGTAGAAATATATTGCAGTTTAAGCCTTTAACAATTTCAATAATCTTCAATCATAAAATATATAGCAATTCTATCCTTAATAAGATTGGCAACAATGAAAAAGAAACATTAAACACAGATCCAAAAGATGACACCAAATTTATGTGGAAAACCCAATGAGAGAAAAACCATGGTGAGGATTATATCACAATATAAAGGCTCATTACCAAAAAGGACTTGCAAACTAAGGTGCACTACCTTAGAGAAAGATACAAAAGACTTGCAAAATTGAAGCAAATACAACTCTAGGGGCAAGATACAAGGACCTGATGAGATTCACTATCTTAGAGTAGGATACAAAATGGATTTAGGAAATTTACAATATTTGTCAACAATTCACTCTGATGACTGAGGCATTAAGGCACATCTAATCTTTCTTCTTCACACTTTAGCACTAACTTTGTTGGATATTCAATACATTCCACCCTCACACTTCTTTTGACTTATTCATCCATGAAAAAATTCATCACTTTGCAACTAAAATGATCTTGCATTTATATCCAACTCAATACTTCAAAACTTTCGATTAGGTCAACTAGAAGAAGATAAACAATAAACTCAATCAAGTCGGCCACAAAAACATATTGTTGTCCTATCAAAAATATAGAGAGAACCAAAAATAATAAATTATCACCTCTTCCAATGTGGTCCAAGATAATTCACCTATGATGGTGCACAACAACCTAAGTCAACAACAGGGAAACACGTAGATGAAACATGAAGCACATAACCAGTCGGCCCAAAAACATACTCCTAATTAAATTTACTCAATGTTGTTCTAACCAAGATAGGTTAGGACCCAAATCCATCATATCACACTTTCTTATGCTGTCAAAAACCCTTAAGAATTTAGCACAAGCAAGAAAACAAGCCCTGTTGGCCAGATATCCATAGATAACCCAAAAAACCAACTCAAGACACAATGCGACATCAAAGAGGTCAAAAATTAGCATGCAAATCACAGAGGGAATTTATTTGAACATCCAACAACCCTTCCATACACTTCTTCCACATTTCCATGCCACCAACAACCACCACAAACCAAACAAGAACATAATACTTTGCTCAAGAAGCACAAAACACATAACCAAAAGATATAACACTAAAAGATCAACTTGGAGACCATTTCACTACATGAAAATGGAACTAAGACATCACTTAAACATTAAAACAACATTCACCAAGCCACATGGGAAAAGACATCAATGCAAAGAAATGCAGAGCATTTTCGAGACCAATCCAAAGAATCAACAACACAACCAACCTTATGTAATTCATAAAAACCTCCTCAAGAACACAGGTGACCTAATAAGATAGGATTGAAACATCCAAAGAATACAGACACAAGGTTTCGGAAAAAATAAGACTAAATATCCTACCATGGAGGAATGCAAAGTATTCTCCCAACCAGTCTTCAACACAACTTCTTGAAGCAAAAACACTCAATCAACTTGCAGAGACCAAAAATTTATTTCAACAACATATAATTGATCGAGAACAACATGAGAGAGCATATAATACAATTTAGACCATCAACAAAATCTCTCCACCATCAACAACACATCTACTCCTTATTTTAATGCTTCTAATTCTCATCTTAAGGCTTCTAATCCTTATCGTAATATATCATTATGATGCCAACTTTTCTAATAGCAACTGTGCTCAATACTTCTTTGATTTGATTGATATCAGATAATTCATGGAATCCAACCATGAATTTCAGCAACACTGGAGCATACATCAATGTTAGCCCACATAAAATATTGTTAACAATAACAACCAATGCCAAACAACGACCACTACAATAATCTCACCAAGTGTTAACAACAAATACAACCAACAAAAAACTACCAACAATCTCCCCTACTTCACCAGTACTGATAGGTATTGACATCAGTGACAACCACAAACAATCTGCCAAGTGTTGACATCAATAACAACTTCCAGGGTGATCCCACAATAGTGGTTTACAATTTTTTGCCAAACTGGACACTGAAATTATTATTTTTAACTAAATCTTCACATTCAAGCACCTATAGCGGCTAAACCGTGAGGAATTTGAAGATGATGCAAACTAGAGTCTCTTCACATTTTGTTTGTAGATTCTAAAAATATTTTTTTCAATTTTTTTGGAATCAGATTGCACTTCTTTTTCCATCTCCCATGAAAAATGGTTTTTTTTCTTTAGAAAACAACATTTTAAAAATGTGATGCACACCGTATAACACATAACTTTTTTCCATGAAGGATCAAATTCTAATTCTTTCAAATTTAGATTTGTAACTCCGATATCTAGAACTTCCACTTGGTTAAATAGTTTTTTATTGAATATATTTTCTTTAATCAAGTTTTGAAGTCAAATCTATTACAAGTCAAACATAGCGCGACTATATAATGCGTAACGTTTTTTGTACATATTGAAATTCATTTTTTTTTTGTTGGATCAAGGACTTCAATATCTGGTGCACTCATATTTTTCAATTTTTTTTTTGATAATCTGTTATTTTTTCACATGTGCAGAACAAAGAACTTCATTTTCGATGAAAAACTTATGTTTAACAAAACTAAAAAAACAAATACATAATAAAACCAAAACATATTAGAATTATATTCGTTGGATAGCTCGTTTCGAGGACTACTTGATTCCAGTTGGGTTTGTGAAGTCTTCACCATTTTCATGTTCAAACCGAGCTTCAAAGTGAAATTTGTTAGGTTTTTTGGTGTTTCAGGGGGAGAATGAGGGATAAGGGGGGTTCGCTCGAACCCCAGTTCGAGCGAACCACCCTTCCTAATGCATTTTTTTTGGTTTTTTTGGCGAGCAAGATCAAAATGGGTTCACTCGAACTAGTAGGTTTGTATGAACCCCAAAAATCACATTTTTTGCCTTGGGGTCATTTTTTGTGAGTTGTCCTCCCTCACTGGAATTATAAACCACTATTGTGGCTTCACCCTCCAATAGTACGTGTCTCAATTTCATGTCCCTATGTGTCCTCACACATGTGCGACAATGCCAAGGCACTTAACATAGGTACATTTTCCCCATGTAGGACTCATCCTCAACCCTTGGATTTGGTCACCTCCTAGGTAGTCTTGATGATTCACCCATATGAGCACCACCTAATTGCAATGATTTTTAATTAAAATATTCATGCTCATGATAGATAGGTTCTTGTTAGCCATTGCTCAAGAAACATGGTCAATTAGATTGGCTCAAAAAATACATAGCTAAATCTTGATAAAACACCACAAACCTACATACTTTAAATTAAACCTTTTAAATTATTTATAAGCACATATAAAAGACAATAAAGCATTCGTATACCAAAACTAATAGGGTCATATTGTATTATTTAATTATTATATACTATGAGAAAGGAGGTCTAAGAACCTTAAGGAGGAAGAATGATGATGCAAGCGATGAAATGAACCTACAAAAATAATTAGGGGATGAACACCAAAGTGGACACAAAACATAGGTGAAATTGCAAGGGTATGCAATTTTTGACACTACATCAAATAATTACATATGCTAAATTTTAAATTATATAAAAATTGGTACTAGTGGTTCCATTACTCGATATGTGACTCATAGCATGCAGGAGTTGCCTCAATCTAGAGATTGAAGCAAGATTTTGAACCATTTTGGACCTATACCCTCTTTAAATCTCATCAAGACCATTATGGTTCACGATAGGATAACAAAATTTGATGTTGGTTAGCCTTGAAATTTAGAGAGAAATTTTAGATGAAGGTGTGTTTGTGAGGGATTGCTCTTGGACTAATTTCTTCCCTCTGTCTTGTTGAATTGGGAAGAAGATTTAGTTGAAGAGGAGTTCCCAAACTTGAGGGATAGCTTGTTTGGAAAGATACACGAGGATTTGGTTGTACTTCGAAAGGATTTTGATACTCTTTGTGATCAACAAGATGAAGTTAAATCTCTTTTTGCAAAGATATGGAAACCTATATGGATTTATTGAGGGTTGTTCATAGGGACACCATCTTGCTATTTACTACATTATTAAGGGTGTTATTGTTCCCAACTACACCAATTGTTAGATCTTAGGGTGAAGCTTGGTAGCGGTGTTTCAATAGTTGGGAAATTTGAATTGGTTAGCACATGAAATATAGTGTAGGATGATAGATGACTGAGCCTTTGGCTAATGTTTGTGGGAAGCGTAAATATGTGACAATTTAAAGGGTGGTGGATAGGTGTGTGGTCTACGATAGTTTGAGTTGGATTGCATATTAAAGGTGTGCTAACATTGACATCCTAGGTGGATGTCTTTGTTTTTTTGTTTCCTTCTTGAATATCTAATTCAATTCAACCTACTCTTTTTTAATCTAGTTTTCTCTTTAAATAAGATCTTTATAGAATCCTTAATTCATTGATAAAAAATAAAAATAAAATGATATAATTTAGAATTAAAAAAATATCTATATGATAAAAGTATTGCAATAAAATCTAATATAAAACCTTTAAGAAACAATTTTAAAGTATCAAATAAAAAAACAAAATATAAATATAAATTAATATAATTGACTTTACTTAATTTTTTAAAAAAAGTTTATCGTTTATCTAAATAACAAAATTTTAAAATAAGACTTACTATTCTCAAAGCCTACCATTCTACCAATCATCTCATTCAAACACAATAATGATAAATAATTCCACTTTATTTTACAATTAAAAAAGAAAAACCTTTAAGCAAATGCCGACAATAGCTAAACAACCTTCAAACCAAAAATATATGTAAGTGGCTAAATTTTATTTATTTTTCAAGTGATCGTTTAATGGCCCACAGCTCTCGGAGCAAATGGAAATCCAATTCACAGATCTTCAATATCTATCTTTACCGGTCGGTCATGTCGGCTGAGCTGACCACCTATTTATTTTTATAAAATAAACAATAAAAGAAAGCCGTTCACAACTCTATCTGGCACCTCCTGCCCTTAGTCTTGGTCTCATTCTATTCATACAAGTTTTGATGCACCGCACAATACAACCAAACTTAAAGAGAATTTAGTACCTACTGGGCATAATTTCTAGTGGAAGACATCTCATGCTCACATATCTCAAATCTGCAGGAAAACTGGGCAGCCAATTCCAAGAGCTTGTGCTCACATCATACACAAGTATTTCAATGCTCTCGTGGGCTCTGAAACAGATCATATCACCCACTCCCACGCAATCAAACCAATTTGAATTCGAGCTCCTCCTGAATTCCTCACACACTGAACTGGGCATTTTCCCAATCTCCACCCACTTATAATCCTCCTTCGCCGCCTTGTTAAAAACTAACTCCCACATAATTACGCCTTTCACACAGTGATCATCTTCGACTGCCCCAACAGCAAACACACCAGTCTTACAACAAACAAGCCGAACCCGCAAATTGTTGGCGTCTGCTGTGGGAATAGCCATAACTGTGCTGATTCCTTGTTCAACATTGTAGGCCATTACGCCGCCACTGGCAATCATACAGAACAAAGAGCCGTTGAAGAAGAAGACGTTTTCGTTTCTTATAACCACATCAGGAATGGTGCCTGCAACTTTCCATGACTGGGTCGTCGTGTTATACACTTCCACTTCAACTTTATCCGTTCTGCTTAACCCCAGCACCATGACTATATATCCATCCATCTTATTCCTCTCTGGTAAAATTGCCTTGGCCATAATTCTAGTCACAGAAGCCATTTCTGGCAGCGTCGAGTACGTTTTGCTAAGAGGATTGCAAACACATAGCGTTGAAGACTTATAGCCAAACAAGAAATTCGGGCTAATGTCTGCCAAGAGCAGCCCAGAAGCCGATCCTCTGAAATTGATGGGGCGATCATGAGGTGTGAAAGATAAAGAAATGGTTCGCCAAGTGTGGGTGAAGAAGGAATAGATGAGCAATGGAAGTTGGGTGTTGCAGGGGCAAAGAATGAGAAATGGCTGGCTATTTCTTGCTATGGAATTGAAATATTGTGATGAGAAGAGAGTATTCCAGGTCTTGCAAACAGCCCTGAAACGGAAGAAGCAGTCCACTGGAAGGCATTCCAGTATCTTCTCCATCAAATGTTCGGGCAAATCCGACCACATTGTTTCCTTACAAATTCTGAGAGCACCCATTGTCATACCTAGGGATGGTTATACCAAATACAGATTGCCATGGATGTGAAGAATCTCAACAATCAATTAAAGACAAGGCTAGAAATTTAGTCAAATCAGGCGGCGAGCGATTCGGGTGAGGTATATGAATAAATAAATTAATTAAAGATAACAGTAATGGTAGGTAGTTCAACTAGCTTATTCCGACTTTCCGTGGGATTCCGTTTCCTTATCCACGTTTTCTTCATTCCGCCCATGTCAAACAGGGTGAGCTTGGGTGGGTCTCATGGGCTGGATTTTATATTAAACGTGTTACGTGTATTCTTCATGTTACAGCTGAAAACCAAAAATAATGTAATTTATTATACTGATCTAATCATGTTAGGTAAGCGTGAGAAGCTTATGATGGCTTATTGCATAGACTTGAGTGGCACTTTTTCATGGATTGCGTTGCTTATGGGGACATTTGCATTCAGTTTGAGAGCAACTTAAAAGCTGACAATCTGCACGAGCTATTCGAGGAGGAGAAAATCAGCAAGACTGGTCAAAATCTATAGTAGAAGATCCAGCATCGAAAAGAGTTTGGAGATTTCTTAGCTTCTTTTTTGGCTCTCGGTCCCATAGGCTGTTTGGTCTCGTGGATGACATTAAAATCTCAATCAATCAATCAATCACGCCATTTTCATGGCAACACATAATTGTGGATGTGAAAGACAACAAGAGCCGAGCTCTCAGTTTCTATGGTGAAGGATGATTATATCTATTAGAAAAAAATACCACAAAATATTTGTAAAGTTAATTGAAGTTAATTAAATAAATGTAAGTAATTATCTATATTAAGCATGTAAATTGAATGTAAAAGAAATAGTACTTAACTTTAGGAATGATGATACTAGATAAATTTGATATCAAATTAAAACCCACTTGTCTTAAGTCTCGAAGTGTCTCGAAGTGTATAATTTCTTTCTATACCTTATCTTGGGATTAAAATAGTGTGTGAATTTTTCTTTAGATTGAATTCTTTCCTATGTGATTGATCTTGGATGTTCTTAGGACCTAATTTGGTATGTAAAAGTGATCCATAACCCATAGAAATTAAATTTGAACTTTAGACTTTTGCAATCAAATTTCTTGTGACCTCTACTTTTCATTGATTGCTAACAGATAGTAATACTTAAAAATACACTAAGTTATTGGAATTGGGCAAGATTTTTTTTTAAATATTAATTGTTTGAGAAAAATAGTGGTGGTCATATATTTGTTGACTCAAGGTTAACACAAGTTTGTGGTTGATAAATATTGAATCATTTTGGTGATCGTTCATATTTTTGGCCACCAACTATTTTTTGGTGAATTTTTCAAGTCGCCAATCCTCTACTTGGTGTCTGTCCATTTTTTGCTTAGTTGCTACCATTGTCACATGATTTGTTGCCTAGTCACCATTGCCAAACTCTGCTATAACCCTAGCCCATGATCACATTGGTGACAAAGGGCTTACGCTCAATTCCCAACTACTTGTCCCAATGCCTAGGTGACCAGTGACTATTTTTTGGCCACTTGATTATCCTCTTTTGTCTTTTTGGGCCTATTTTACAAAATCAGACATAAATTGAGTGTACAAAATCAATTTTTTACAAAAATATAATAAAAAAGCTAGTTTTGAGCAATTTCTAGTGCTGCTAATATTTTTCTAGATTTTGATGATGGTGAGTGTTATTGTCTTTTGATGTCATATCTACCTATTTTTATTTCCAAGCTCATAAATGCTGGCTTGAATCTATATTTTTTGCATTTCTTGTAATATTGGTAAATTGGTTTAGTGCTCTATACAAATCATAGACCTAATCTTCCAAAAAAATTATTAGATACATAAAAATCAAATTTGAAATGATTTTTTTTAATTACTTTTTATTTATTGAATTTGTAAAAGGATATAGTTTTCTTGTTATGGGGCATAGGGCTTATGCAACTTCCCTTTAAAATTTTATATTCTTCATTTTTAGCATTACATCAACCAATTAAACTACTAGATCATTTGTTGGCATTCTCGTATGAATGTAAACTTTGGATCTCACCTCATTCTATCTCATCTTCTAATGGACCAATGGTATAATCCTAAAAAAATGAGCTTAAACATCACATTAGGAGTGTGAAAGCATGACAAAGCACTTTGTTGATACATTATTCAATATAGTCATTAAATTAATAAAATATAAGTGAGAGCCCACCACAACTTATTGGGATTATTTATGACCAATAAATAAAAATTCTATTTAGACAACTACAAGTGGACCTTCATTGAATTGCACAAGCCATTAGATCAATTTCTAGTTACATGGTTGGTGCAACATCATGAGCATAAACATAAAAATTGAAAAAAACCCTCGTAGATTGTGGGAGTTCAACGCATATCATCTTGCTAACATCGCATTTGGCTAATATTATTTTGTAGCTCCTTGTGGCCCTTGGTACACTTGATGATATGATTGATGACGTGTGTGTCACCAATGAATAATGTACCATGAAATTTTGACTAACATATATTACTAGTTGGGGATGTATTAACCATTGAATGAGGACACTATCAAATAGTTGGTGTAATGATAAAAGATTTGAACTCTAATAGCCTTTTGAGGATGTGGGAGCCCAACAATTATCTTCATTGACAACACTCCTTGGTAAGATCCATGTTTAAATAAATAAAAAAGATTGAGCCCACCATTATAGGGTGATATAGTAAAATTGCAATCAATGGAACAACAGTGTTAAGTGATATCATTGACAATCTATTGGGAGTGTGTAGGTTGTAGATTATAAAAATGATAAAATGATTGATGTTCTTATTATATCAAAACATCGTTTAAGAGTGAAACCTATTATTATACCTTATCTGTCTATACAACCCTCAAAACGATCATTTGACTGTATTTAATAATTAATTAAAAATAAAGAATACATTATATCTTTATTTTTAATTAATTAAAAAATACGATCAAATGATCAAATCAATCCGTTTTGAAGACTGCATAACCAATTCCCTGCCACCGCCATCCAGCCGTCATCGTGTATCACACGGACAATGTTTTTTTTTTTGTTTTGACAGTTGGTCAGGTTGTTGACCTGAACAGTTTGCTCGCTCGGAGGTCAGGAGGTCGCCATAGTTGTTGAGACAGTCCAGTTATCCACTTTTATCTCAACAACTATGGCGACCTCTGTCAATATCTTATCTGGACTGCCTCTGCAGTGATTGACTTTCTTTTAGCAGCAGCCGCATCAAAGACACCAATGATTCTCTTTCCTCTTGGGTTCACCTCTAGCATATCAATCTCCTTTGTCAACACTCGGCGCATGTCGGGCTTGATGAGTGCATGGACCAATCCCATGGCAAGATCCTTGTTGCCCAGCGCCTCCATCGCAGTGCCAAAAAATAGAAGATACACATCTTTGTCGTGAAAGTGACCATAGCCCAATCTATCCTCCCCGATAACGCCTTTAATGGCCTTTATGCCATTTTCATCTATGATATAGAATAGCCTTTTGATCTGGTCTTGGGGCTCTCCTGGGGACATTTGCATTCGAATGTTGAATCCTCTTTCTTAGTCATGCTCTCAACGCAACAAATGATGCAGTTAGTTAATCGAGCCTCACCATATTGCTTTATAAGTCCAACCACTGAATACAAAGGACATGTGAATAGTAATTTCCTGCTCGAGAGGCCAGATTGTGCCAGCATTCTTGGGATTTTATGCGATGCATTTTCGTGATTATCTGAGCTCTTCCGTCCCCACGATGTTTTCCCAGTCGATCTTAAGAATTGAATCCAGGCCAATCCATTGTTCGACAAAATCAGACGAAATGAAATATTCGCTCTAATCCACTCCTCTATTTGCCAACAGGTCTGCAACCCGGTTCGCTTCTCGAAAGATGTGATAGATCGAAACCACATGGATTTCCTGAAACAGTTCTTTTATTTTGTTTATCTTTGGCTGTAGATCCCAAAGACCTATTTTTTATTTCCTGATTGCGTTTACCGAAACCATTGAATCACACTTGATTTCAATATGTGATACACCTAGCTCTCTACACATCTGGAGCCCCAATAAAATTGGTTCAATCTCTACTGAATTATTTGTGCCCTCACCAAGATTAATTGGTTTTGCACAAACCAAATCACCGTAGCAATTTCGGATTAGGCACTTAGCCACAGATTTCTAGGGGTTCCCTCGGGAAGGGTCGGGCTTAAACATCACACACTAAGCTGTTGGACCCCTCTTTACTGATACTATGCATTATATTACATTTATATTAGATATTATTTGATGTTATATTATATTTATTACATATTATCTATTATTTATATATTTATTTATTATATATAATATAATAAAATATAATATCATATATTTATTTATTATATATAATATAATAAAATATAATATCATATATATTATATTATATTATACAAAATGCAATATTATTTAATATACATTATTGTCTAAGATACATATTAGAATTTATGTTATATTTATTATATTATATTGATCTATAATATTATATATTATATATAAATATATAAATAATATATAATATAATTTATAATATGCATTTTATATAGTAGTATATATTAAATAATATTGTATATAATATAGTATGATATATTTTTATAAATATAATATAATTATATTATATAGAATAGATGAATATAAAATAAATATATTTTTGATACAATATTAAAAAATATATAAATAATTTATGAATATATTTTGTATGTAATAATATAATATATATTATAAATAATATAATATATATTATAAATAATATATAACAAATAATACATAATAATAATATATATTATATATATAAATATAATTAATTAATATAATATAAATATATAAATAATATATATATTTTGTATATCTTTGTTCTTATGATTGCACTCATGCGTGCACACTAAATGAAAATGCAGGTGGAGTTTGTCATTGGAGCTCAAAGGGACTGGTGTGTTTTTTCCAATATGAATGCAAATAAGTATTGAGGACTACTTCAAGAGCTAACATCATTTAAGGGGAATGGCATTTTAAATAAATAAATAAATATGGAATACAATAAGGGAATACTTTACTTTTGAGATAATGTGTCTCCTTGGATAGGAGAATGGATGATTTATTTATTTGTCAATTAAAATATTTTTGGATTAAAATAGTATAATGTGTTATATGGTAATGTGTATTTTTAAATATTTGAAGAACTAATTAATTGTATTTATCTTTTATTTAGTATTTGTTGAATTTATTGTTATTTTTATAAATGAAAATATTGTATTATGTTATAATATGATTTTATTGTCAAATATATATTGAATAATTATTTTATTACATTTTATTGTAATTGTTTTTGTTAGATATCACAAAAAATATGTAATTTAGGATAATAGACATTGATAAATTGGTTGGTATGTAAGTTATAAAAATTAACAAAAAATATTATAAAAAAAATTCAAGGAAAAATGCATATTTAACTATTTTTCGTAATAGAATGTGAATTATCTAACAATTTATTAGAGCATCAGGGTCTCAAATCTTACAGCAAGGCATATGATTGAATCATTAAGCACAACTTATACATCAAAATATCTCTACATTGCAAATGAAATTAAGTACATGTGCCTTCTTTGTTAGTTTTAAAAATATGTTTTTCTAGTATTATTGTTGAGAAACTTATATATTTAGGCTCATTTATTATTGTTATTTTTGTTTATATAATTTAATTATACCTAGATATTTATGTGATACTTGTTTTATAATTTCCTTATATATAAATTTGCAATCTCATATAATCCATAGTTTTTAGCATTTAGGAAATGTGTTTTCTAATTTTATTTATAGATCTAAATATTCATTGATTTAATAATTTTGCAATTATTTCCTTTTTTATTTTATTTTGCATGCATATGTTAATGTCTAACCATGCTTCTCACTTTCCCTTAAGAAGTACTCTATTGAATTCCACAATGGCCATGCATTAAGCTAATAATAGTACAGTTATTTTTTAAAAAATATGATACCTATTTTAATGGGAAAGAGATAGTTGATGATCATGATAACCATGTTGAGAAAATGAATCTATGCAAGATATTACTTTTGTTACATATTTTTTTTTTGATCTTGCAACTTTAGATTCTTGTTATAATTAAATAATTAGATGTCTCCCTATATAGTCAAGGAAATGATTATATCAAGATCTCCTTTATAAGTGAATAAAATTTTATCATTTTTTAAGAATAATGAACTTCTATGTATGTTTGTTGAGGACTTCAACTGATCTAGAGTATATTGGAGAAAATACATTCTTGTGTACTCCCATTAAAGAGCATTGGTTTTAAATTTTTCATGAAATAATTAATTTTTGTAGGGGATGGAATCATCAAACATGCCTATCAACTCAACAATTTCTATGTTAAACACTACTATTCTATGGTGATCACAAGGTATACTATGATAAAAGTATAATTACCCTAATCCAATCACAATCTCCCAATGATAGAATTAGAAAATTCATAATAATGCAAGGAAGTGTTGGAATGTCAAGGATTTTGTCTACTCATTTTAAATTACTCATTTTGGTTTATGTTTAACCACCAAGAAGAGGTGAAGGTTTCTATATTAAAAAATATTGATGTACTCCAAAGGTGAGAATTCATGGTTTCCTCTTGAAGAAAGAGTTTTGTAATTTATTGTCACTACTTAGTAGTTTCTTGGAGTTGAACTACTTGTAGGCTTTTACATAATATTATTTACATATACATATTATATAAATATGATATATAAATATATTATGAACATATAAATAAAATATAATAAATATAACATAATTTCTAATGTGTATCTTATACAATAATATATATTAAATAATATTATGTATTTTATATAATATATATAATATTGGCAAAAACATGCCCATCCCCTTGAACTCCAATTGAAAACTCCATTAGTTGCATTTTCATTTAGTGTGCACATATGCAACCATAGGAATTGAGGTATATATATATAATATTGGCAAAAACAATCCCATCCCCTTGAGCTCCAATGACAAACTCCATTAGCTGCATTTTCATTTAGTGTGCACATATGCAACCATAGGAATTGAGGTATATATATATATATTAATTATTATATTATTATATACAAAATATATTCATAAATTATATATATATATATGTCATTTATTACATATTATTTATATATTTATTTTATATACATCTATTCTATGTAATATAATAAAATATAAATATAGCAGTATATATATTTTATATTATATTTATATAATATGTATATGTAAATAATATTAAGTAAAAAATATAATATATAAATATATAAATACAATATAAATATATATTATATAATAGATAAGTACATAATTAAAATATATAAATATATTATATAATATTATAGATGGATGTAATATAATAAAATATAATAAATATAACATAATTTCTAATGTGTATCTTATACAATAATATGTATTAAATAATATTATGTTTTTTATATAATATATATAATATTGGCAAAACAAGCTCATTCCCTTAAGCTCCAATGGTAGCTGCATTTTCATTTAGTGTGCACATATGCAACCATAGGAATTGAGACATATATATATATATCATTTATTACATATTATTTATATATTTATTTCATATTCATCTATTCTATGTAATATAATAAAATATAAATATAGTAGTATATATATTTTATATTATATTTATATAATATGTATATGTAAATAATATTAGGTAAAAAATATAATATATAAATATATAAATACAATATAAATACATAATTAAAATATATAAATATATTATATAATATTATAGATGGATATAATACAATAAAATATATTAAATAATATTATATTTTATATAATAAATATATAAATAATATATATAAAAAAATTAATATACCATCAAATAATATCTAATATAAATATAATATAATTTATAGTATATATGTAACATTAACATTTAACAAATTGAAGGCGTAATACTTATTTTTCTTTTTACTAAGTCATCTAAAACTCTGTATCTTATAGCACGTGCAGTTAAAAAAATTAACAAAATTGCATCGAAATGGAAATGGAAAAAAACGATAATGGTAAAGTGGGGTCCACACACTAAGCTAATGTTTAAGCCCGGCCCTCAGGAAGCCCCATTATTATTCATTTTTAATCTTCCACTAGGTGGAAGAGCCCATTTGGCTCCAACCCTACGCTCTTTTGGATCGATATTAAATTGGGAATGAGCGGGGAATTTCAGAGAGCACCATTCTTTCATTAGCACTTCATCCCACGTTGTGAACTTTGCCTTTCTTTGGTCTTTTACATGGGTGTTCAACCATCCTGATATATTTCTCTTGTCAATTCTACTATATTATTCACATTCATAGATTTCTCATTAAAAAATAAATTATTCTTTTCTTTTCAAATATTCCAAATCAAGATGGCAGGGCATGCAGTCCAAATATGTATCTAGAGTGATTTTTTTTTTTCATTAGACCATCCTAGAAACATGTCCATTAGGTTGTTTTGATGTGGGCTCAATCATCTCAATTTTTTTTGTAGCCAATCCCAATAGAAGCAGGCAAAAGGGAAATTTAAAAGGAGATGATTGAAGGTTTCCTCATTGGCTTTGCACATAACACACTAGCTTGGCCCTTATGACAATGAAGAGCAGTCCATACAAATACTCCAACTTTCAAGAGTGCTTGCTCCAACATAATTTCCTCAGCCTACTCTTGCCTAATGCAAAAGTTTGTATTTGATAACCCAATTTCACTGAGTAGCATCTAGATTTGGCTCCACACCAAATAATATTGTCTTCCTCATTATTGGGGAAAATTGATATGTCTTTCATGACATTATGTATTGTTTGAAATTTTCTTCAATTGGGAGTGATGATAAATCCAACCAACTCTAGCCTCCATGTGTTTCTGGTTTTACATAATATTTGATGTTTTTTCCTATTAAATCTCCCATACATTCCTTTAGGTCTGACCAATCAGACAACGGTTTATGGCCCCCCTAAGAGTTGAGCCAAAAGCTCACTGAGCATCCATTATTGACCTACCATGTAATGTGGTTTGTGATTATATACCTACAGGTCAACATGAATTTCCATACATGTGACCCTCCCGATGGGTTTGCAACTGTTAAAATTCTATAGGGACTAGATGAATCAAGGCATTTTCTCTATATGATTTTGCACCATAACTTTGTAGGGGATTGATACATTTTCCATACTAGTTTTTTCCCAAATGCCAAATTTTGGATTCTCAAGTTTTTTGATGCCTACACCACCTTCAATTTGTTCTAAATACAAACATTCTCCTAGTGAATAAGGGGTATTCTCTTTTTCTCATTTGATCCATCCCATAAGAACTTCTTCAGAGTATTGTCCAAGCTAGAAGAAGCCTCATGTGTTAGTTAAATGCTAGATATATAGTAAATTGGGATCACCAAAAGGATAACTCACACCATCATTATGCAACCATCTAATGTTAGTTAGCATCCCTTCCATGCCAAAGACTTATCTATGCACTTCTTTATTATTTATTCCCATAAACAAGATATCACGATGTTTTAAACACATGTACCCTCATATATTTATAGTGGATAGAGTCTATTGAGTATCCCAACACCAGCTCGATCTTTCTTTGTAGGTGCTTCTTTGTATTGAAAAATAAATCTTGGATTTATCCTTGTTTATTAGTTGGCTAGAGACCATTATATATTTCTCCAACACTCTTTTCACTTCTTTAGCCTCACCAAGGGAAGCCTCTCCATACAATACCGTGTCATATGTGAATTGTAGATGAGTAAGGGGATCCACATTCTTGAACACACTCATGCCTTTCCACCTATCTTCCTATCAAGATTTATTAATGAGCCTACCAAGAGCCTCCACCATTATGACAAGCAAAAATGGTAATATAGGATCACCTTGACAGAGGCTATTAGCGCCTTTAAAGAAACCACTCGGAAGAACATTATTCAATACACAATATCTTATGGAGGAGATCCATAAAAACACCATGTCGACCCAAGCTTTATCAAATCTGAATATTTCCAGGGCTTTGCACATAAATCTCCACTTAACGTGGTTGTAAGCCTTGCTTACGTCCAACTTTATCATCGTGGTGCTTGAGATATCTCTATTAACTGAGTAAATTTCTTCATTGGTGATAATTATACTATCTACGATGTCCCTCCTTGGGGTAAAACTGCTCTGATTGTATGAAATTATCTTCCCTGGTGTCTTCTCTAGTCTATTTGCTAATGCCTTTGACAAAATTTTATATAGTGTGTTGTATAAAGAGATTGGTTGATATTTACCGAAGGTACTTTCCATTTTCCTTTTTAGGAATTAATACCAAAACCATGTTATTCAGATCTTTCAAAAATTTATTCTTTCTTCTAAATTCTTCAATCAATTCCCTATAGATGCATTCTCCAAGATGTGCCAACATTTTTAGAAGAAGAGCGTCAGGAACTTGCCCAGACTTAGAGGTTTATCCAATTGAAGTTGGAAAACCATAATTTTTACTCCCTCTTTGGAGAACGGGGTGATCAACATTTCATTGTGTTCCTCCATTATAATACATGGGATGTTTTTTAAAGTGTCCCTAAGATAGAGGGAATCCATAGCCCTAGATGGGCACAATAGATTTTAAAAATGATTGATTGCTTCCTATTGAATTCCTTCCAGGGAGTTGAGCATAATACCCTCCTCACACTTAATCTTTATTATTTTGTTTTGGGCCCTTCTTAGTTTTACTATATCGTGGAAGAACTTTGTGTTTGAATCCCCTTCTCGAAGCCATACTTCTCATGACTTTTCTCTCCAAAATTCTTCCTCCCTAGCTAAAACTTCATGATATTCCTCCATCAACACTTTTTCCAGTTTATATTCCTCTTGGAATATCCCATGAGATATTATGTTCTCATTTAACTTGCCCAATTTTGCTTTGATCTGCACTTTTTCAACAAAGATGTTTTTGAAGGAAGGTCTATTCCATTATGGGTTTGTTTTTGATGTGCTACAACTTGCATTTAAACATGAAGATTTTTGTATCTATGTAGGAAGGACTCAAGTTCCACCATTGTTCTATTAGTTCAATCAATTCTAGCTTTCTGAACCACATCTATTTGAATTTGAACGAGCTTTTATGCTAATCAAAATCTATTTATTGTAAGCTCCACATGCATATGGTCTGAGCCCGAGAGTGGTAGAATTTTGGAGCACATATCAAAGTTTGAGGAAAGTCATTCCTTGCAATGGAGGAACTTGTCTGGTCTTTCCTTTATCTATGTAAGTTCCTCCCTTCTATTAGTCCATGTGTATGACCCATTTTTTTAATTCTGGCCATCTAGGAGTTCAATAGATACGATAAAATGTCTGAATTCGTTCATAGATGGAGGGATCCTACCAACTACCCCCATTTTTCATCGCAACTCAAAACCACATTGAAGTTGTCACCCATGAAATTATCCTTCTACTATGGTAATCAAAGACCAATTTTCCAAGAGTATTCCACAATGCAATCTTATCTTGGATTTTGATAGGACCTTATATTAAATAACAAAAACTCAAGATTTACATTGCGAGCTCTTACCTCACATAATGTCTAATTAATTTCCGTTTGTATTGACCTAATCATCATGTTATTTTCCCACCAAAGGATGCCACATCCCCCTGAAGAGCCACTGGACTTTGAGAATTCCTTCTCCCATCTTGCTGATGGTCTCAATCATTGGCTAGTTTTCCTTTCATTGTTTTATGCTCTTATCATTTCTTTTGTTGAGTTTCAAAGATATTACCAAGACCTTACATACCTTTTATATTTCTTTTAGGTAGTTTTTAAATATGTGGAAATATAAATATGTTATGTTGATATATGTTTATATAAATGCATGAATGTCTATTAAATTTAGTATGATTCTATGTTTAATTTATGATTGTTAATAATGCGGATGCCTTAAGAATAAGACTAACACCTTGTAGCAAGAAGGACTGTCAACCTGCAACAACAAGTTTCTTAGCTCACAACATAATTGTGAATGGTTGCAGAGAAGAAGTCAAATGGCCAAGGGTGGCACTTTCAGAAGGAAACAAAGGTGATAATTTATTGATCAACCATGAGTCACCACATAGCACTCTTTCTCACCTAATAAGACAACTAAGAGAAGGAGTCTACTCTTAGCAAGACTAATTTATGACAAGATTATTCTCATGAGCATGTCTTCATTAAAGAAGTTAAATAGTTGGGCATATAATTCTAATTTGGTTTCTCTACTCTTGCTTTATAGTTATTATTTTTTTGTTTCAGACTAGGTCCTCCTCCTATATTTGAGGGATAGTTGATGGTTTCTTTATGAGTTTTTTTAAGTCTGTGAATAATGAAACTCCTCATAGACCCTATATAGTGTGATCTTCTATCGAGGAGGAAATCTAGTTGATAGTTGATAGTTAGTTTTGTATCTATTTTCCATTATTACTCAATAGTTGCAACAATAGAATGTGTTTTATTGAATAAAATATCTTCAACAGATTCTTATTGGATTTTATGTAAGAGTTCAGTGTTAGAATGTAATAAAGGAAATTGGTTTAATATCATGATTTTTTGAGTAAGTGAGTGTTTGATAAATTTTGTGGAAGAAACAACTCAAGCAATGGCCACTTGAGGTACTACTAACCCACTTCAGTTTCTATTGTTAGATTAGATAATGCATTGTTGAATTTAGTTAGTAGTTTCCAGTTATATGCATGTGTTGTAATTCATGAATTGAATTTTGTTGCTTCATGTTTGGTTTCATACTCTAGAGGAATTAGCTAGGTTAGGACACTGCAATTTTAACAGTTGATAGTTACAGTCTTAAGCATTAGGTACATGTAGCATAGGTAATAGTTTATATGCATTTCCTTGTTTTGTGAATTAGCAATTTACTTCACTTTCCAACTTTTACTATCTTTTGTACATGTTTATTCACCTATACTCCACTAATGTAGGATGTGCTAGAATATGTGAACATATATAATTTTTTAGCATTATCTAAAGTTTATGACTCCGTGTGGTTGATAATTAAATGCAAACTCTCATGAAAGATGATCTATTCAGTTAAGGATTATTAGGTCCTCTAAGTTGTGTGTATACCTAATAGCACCAAGTTAATTAAACATTGAAGAGGCTCTACATTTGTCATCCTCAATATTTTCTTCCATCCCCGTTGATCTTAGTTTCTTGAATGAGGACAATAGGGTAAAAGCACAAATTTGTGTCACACTTTCAACCAACTTATCAACACAACTGAATTTAAGTATTTCTAACTAAAAATCATTTTGGTCAAACATATGATCTAGTATGATTCATTCTAGCTAAGTTAGATACTTCCACAACTTTTTTAATTAAAATTGTTAGCTAAAAATATATGGAGGACCACTTTGAGTCCAATTTACCAAAAAAATAAAATTATTTAAAAAATTTGAAGTTTCAATAATTCTTATTAATGTAAATAACATTTAAAATAATTTATAAAAATACCCTTTTGTAAATCTAGAAGTGTAGTTTTCAAAAAATATTTATTTTAATAGTTTAGTTATTATTTATATTTTATATTTTATTTTTACTAAAAATAGGTTATCGACACAAAATATTAGGTTCATTATCATGACAAGAAAAAATACGAAAACTTATTAAATTTTTTTGAAAAAAATATGATGCGCTGGATAAAAAAATATATTTCAAGATGGTATATATTTTTTTCCATTTTAGATAAATATTTAATATGAAAGTTGATGTCCCATGGAAAAAAACTATTTTTTTATTCACATACATTTTAATATTTATTTAAAAATATATATTTATCAAAATTGGAAAAAAAAATATCCATGCACTAAAATTTCAAGTTATAAATACACATAAAAAATTTGAAAGAAAAAAAATTACAATAAAAAATTTGACGTCTCACGCAACTTCATTTTTCAACATTTTATAGCAACTAAATTATAGTGTTAATTTATTAAAAACTAGTTCAAAATAATTTTAAAAGAAAAAAAATAAAAATAAAAATACAAACATAAAATATACTAAAAAATACATATTTTACTAGTTTACATCATTACAAAATTCAAAACATATATGCCATTTTTTAGTGATTCAAGTTTAAAAATTGGATCAGTGTTGGTTGTTTCCTTTATAAAGCGTGACATAGCTTTGTGCTTTTATCCAACATCAAAATTTGAAATATATATTTGATGCTTAATTATGCACCATTTGTTAGGGGTGTGTAAGCCCCTAACATTTCATGAAAGGATCTTCATGTTTTCCTAAAGGAGGAGGTAGCCCCCTTAGTGTTTAGTAAGAAGCTCTTGACACTTGTGATTCCCTTTTCCTTTCATTTTTGTTTGTCTATTTTTTGACCTTTCCTCTTGGTGGAACTTGAGTTGATTCCCAATAAATTTGATGTCGTCTAAGATATGTACATTTTATCTATGATGCCCAATTCATCAAACTCTTCTTCTTCCTCACTATCGGTCTCTGTATAATGCTCTATCTCCTTTGAATTTAGTTTTCTACTATTTGGTTTGCCACCTTCCATTTAATTTTCTTTCATGTTGTTAGTGTTCGACTCAGATTCCACCTTTTTTAATGTGTCAGCTATTCCACTGACACCCCAAGGGGTGATCCCACAAAGCTGGTTTACAATTTCTGAGAGGAACTAATTTTTGCTGAAATCACATATTTTTAGAAAATATAATTATTTAAGCCTTTTAAATTTCCATTTTAAGGATTCCAATTGAAGAGGGTTTGATCTAAGGTGGTTTGATCAAACCCCCTTGGATAGAACCTCTCTAGTTTTAAACCATACTTATAAATGAGTCTCCTTTACACCTATCAAAATGCTAATAAAAAATCACTTTTGATTTACCTTTTGGGGGATCAAATGAATTCATTTAAAATTTATTTCAAATGATTATGGTAGTCCTCAAAATGAGCTACCCCACGAATATAATTTCAATATGTTTTGGTTTTATTATGTATTTTTAGTTTTATTAAACATATGTTTTTCACCAAAAATCAAGCTCCCTGTTTTGCACATGTGGAAAAATAGAAAATTATTAAAATATATTTTTTAAAATATGTTCATGTTGGGTATTGATGTCCTTGATCCATTAATTTTTTTTTTTTGAATTTCGATGCATACAGAAAAAGTCATGTTGTATACAGTCTGCCTATGTCTGAATTGCAATTGGTTTGACTTCGAAACTCTAAATTAAGGAAAAAATATTCAATTAAAATCTATGAGACCAAATGAAAGTGCTAGATATCGTAGTTACAAATCTAAATTAAAAAAAAATATAATTTTATCCTTCATACACAAAAAGTTATGCTGTATACGGTGAGCGTCACTTTTTAAAAATGTTATTTTCTGAAGAAAACCAGTTTTCGTGGGAGATGGAAAAAGAAGTGCAATATTATTCCAAAAAATTAAAAAAATATTTTTAGAATCTACAAAAAAAATATGATGAGACTCTAGTTTGCATCATCTTCAAATTCCTCACGGTTTAGTCGCTATAGGTGCCCGAATGTGAAGATTTAGCTAAAAATACTAATTTCAGTGTCCAGTTTGGCCAAAAATTGTAAACCACTATTGTGGGATCACCCCATGACTTCGACAACTTGTCCAAGTGCAACAAGTTAGTTGATGTTTCTTTCTGGAAATCTTTATCAGGTACTCCGTCAATTTTTTTATTTGGGCACAACCTTTGGGTTCCTTCTTTTGATCTACAATTTTCCTCTGTCATTGAGTTTTTCTCCTTCTACCACCATAATTCTTGTTTCTTTATTGTTTTTGTGCATGATGTCATCCTTTGCAGTTAGAACAATTAAATCTTGTTTCTTTGATCTCAATTGCGTGTATCCAGATTCCTTGTGATTTTTTTAGTTTGATGTCGCTAGGGAAATTTTGGATCATCGTGGTCTGGATCCTTGTATAAAAATACGAGTTGTCTTTGAGTAAGGGAATGTGTATGTCAATTAGGGTTTCGAGTATTCTACCATTTTTTTCGAAGCACTCCTTTGACCAAAATTCAAGGGATGGATTGTACAACCAGATCCACTTAGGGCTATTGTAAGGTTCATAATCTCTTGGATTAAATCTTGCAAACTAGTCTTGCATATAGATTGGAGAGTCTTTGATCTTCCATAGCCCTCTGTCCAAGACCTCTTATCTATCTTCTTTCAATAAGAAGGCCATAATAAAGAAAGCATTAGGAAAAAAATTAATTACATGCTCTGTTATCTAGTTTGAATTTTCCCAGTCCAAGATCTACTTTCTCCCCCATCTCGATCCAATTATTCTACATATGATAGCAGATTTGTGGAGCAGTGAAATGTCCTCTTTTATTTCATCACATATTTCTACCTCCATAAGATAGAAGAATTTTATTTCCTCCTTGTTTTCATTTATCCATCGGCCACCATTTCACACGGTTACTTCGCCATTTTCACCAACAAACATCTTGCACAACCCTAATTCTATAATTTTAATTTTAATTTTATATAATATATAATATATTATTTTATGGATTGTTTGATAAAGACTAAAAGAAATTGTTATTTTAAGTCTTTCCATCAGTTTTTCTTTCCATGTAAACAATATAATATTCTATGTTTTATCAAAATTTTGTCATACAATTCAAAAAAAGTTATGAACACAGTTGCATGAGAACATAAATGGAAAAAAGTAACATTAAGGAGGTGCATACTAAGCGTCAATGCTTAGTGTGTGTTTTTTAAGGACAACCCCTACTTTGAACCCATGATTTACTTTTTTTATTTACATTTTTTCACATGGAATTATTGTGAGCCAAAATAGGTGGTATAAACATACAATTGGTCTGAAAATTGGTAATAAAATTGAAGCATAAGGGTAGAGTTGCTAAAATAAAAGTCGATATGAATTTCACTCGCATGGGAGGTTCAATCTCATAGGAGGAAATGATGGTCATTGCAATAACGATAATAATTATAACAACAATAATAGAGATAAAACCATCATTCAAAGTATCCTCCAATGTAAAAATATCCTTATGAGATAAGGAAGGCATAGGAGGTAGTGAGGAAGAAGTAGATGCATCATTTGACTATGGAAAAGCCTCATCAAGTTGGATTATATCTCTACAAAAGTAGACATCTCTTATGGTAGGATCAAACAATCAATAAGTCTTCATATCATCATAATAGCCAACAAAAATGAATGATTGAATCCTTTTCTCCATTATCTTATGTTGACCATCTAGTATTTGGAGTGATTCGATGTGAAATGTGGTTTTGAATATAGTTGGCACAATTGGTTGCCTTGGCCCAAAAGGATGGAGCCATATATCAAAACTAAAGGATACAATTGGTCATATCATTAAGTGATCTATTCTTGTATTTGGTAACACCATTCTACTAAGGAGTATATGGAATCATAAAATAATGATGAATATCATGCTTAGTGTAATAGTCCAAAAATTATTGGCTCACATATTCCATTGATTTTCTTTGAGAAGTTGAATGTAATAACTTGATTTCTTCTCCATGAATACCTTTAAATTATTGTATGTGGAAAAGACATCACTCTTACACTTGAGAAAATGCACGGGCATGTGCAACAAGATTAGTCATGAATAAAGGTAAGCATGTACTTGGATCTTGATGATGAAGGAGTGAGAAAGGACATAAGATCATTATGACTCGAATCCAATAAGGCATAATCATGATGGTCATTTCCCTTGAGAAAGGGTTACTAATAATGTTTTCTAAAATAACATTGATGAATTCCCTCTATGCATAAAATATTACAAAGACCAAGTACCATCTCCTATACTTGAAACTACTTTAGATATTTGTGTTTAACATGAACATAATTTTTATGCCAAAGTCTATTTAAGGAATCTTCATGGGAAATGTGTAATGAACCACTAGATGACTCAAAAATATGTAATAGGTCTATATAAGCTAGACTCATGATTAGCTCTACTTGAAGAAATAATTATCTTTTAAATAATGAAAATCATGAATGGCAACATTATTGGATGAAAAATCAATTGTCTTACCCCCTAGTGTGATAAATTTGGTAAATAGAGTTTAGATTGTCAAATATCATGGGAACAAGGAGAAAATCCTCAATATAACCACCAGTCATCTGCAATCCCTAAACCTAAAATTAAAATTTGTGAAAAGTTACCCACTACAATATGAGTTACCCACTATAATATGAGAAGTACTATTAAATCAAAAGAGGCTCAAGTAGATTAAATGAATGAGTCATATTATGTGAGGCTTGAGAGTTTATAATCCATTTGTGTATTAAAGATGAAGCATGTGTTGAAAGTGTATAAATCTTACCTATACCAATGGATCTTGAGGACTTAGAGGGTGAAATGGCATACTATTGTATGGCCTCCTCTAATGCTTCTAGTCTCTTCCTTGACATCTATTAATTGTATGTCCTTCCTTGCCAAAAAAGCTAGAAGGGTCTCTTGATTTCTTCATTGCCTTAGAGGAAGACTCGCCAAGCTTAGGATATTCTTTATTTTTGGGCATGGATTAACGTTTTTAATCTAAATTCTACCTAGGCTTGGAGGAACTCTTACTGTTTAATGTAGATTCTATCTTGGGATTTTGTGGGCTTCTATGTCTTCTTACCTTTTCCTTTGGATGACTGGAAAACCATTGGATGAGTCTTGGTACTTGAAACTAACTCCAACTATGTCAACTTAGCTTAGTGTTCTTGTGTCAAGTGATAAAAAAAATACCTCAAATGAAGGAAAGGTGAATGCATATCCTAATGCATTCATAGTGGAATAAAATATAGAAAAGAAAACCTAAAAGATTTATCAAAGACTAGAAATTTTAAAAAGATGCATGCCTTATCATCTTTGTCCTTTCCACAACCCTATAAAATATAATCTCAATGACTTGAATTTTACCAAAAAGTCTCAAATGGATGAAACGAATTAGGTGCTAGTGTACTCAACTCTTCCTCAATATGTAATGCCCATAAATAATTAAATATAACAAAAAAATCCTTATACTTATCCCATATCTTCTTAGGTTTCCTATAAGGCTATGTTAAATAATAAGCTATCTAAAGAATTAAGTGCAATAAGATCCATGGATTCATCCAATATGTTTTTGTAGGAAAACTTATCATATTCCTAAGTAAAATCAAGTTCAATATCATTCAAGGTAGACCATGGTCCCTTTTACATGCATAATTTTGTGTACTCATGTTTTCATGTGTGATAATTGTGTGACATAAGATGCTCAATAGAAGATGTTTATATGCCATGTGTATATTTGCTTTTTCTTTTTACAAAGTAACTATATGGTAGTTTTGAACATTTTTTGATGTTTATGAGTATTGTAGGATCAAATTTACCCCCTTTAATTTCAGGAAAGAAAAAACCTTTTACAAATTTGACAACTAAAACATATTTGATCTCTTTGTACCTAGTAATTTTTTTAGAAATTTAGGTCTAAGAACTACCTAGGGTATTTTTTGATGTTTATAAGTATTGTAGGATCAAATTTACCCCCTTTAATAAGATTTTTTTTTTTTTTTACGAATTTGACAACTAAAACATATTTGATCTCTTTGCGCCTAGTAAAAATTCAAGAAATTTAGGTCTAAGAACTATGTAGGGTGCTCAACTAAATTTTCAATACCAAAAGAATCATGAATAATGAATAAAAAAGCCAAAAGTTGTGAGCTTGGAAGTGAAAATAGGTAGATTTGAATTTAACGAGAAATAAATATCGCCAACAAAAGAATCTAAAAAAATCGCCAAAACCATTGGAAAGTTCTCAAAACTATTTTTTCAATGACATGTCGTTTGCCAATTTTAGACTTTGTATACCCAAGTTATGCCCAAAGAAAAAAATAGTTATCTTAGGGCATAAATACTAGGGTTGGTGGATAGGTGGCAACAATTACCTGGATGGTTGGTTGGTTGTGACTTAGTGGAATTGCTCATAGGGGCAATAATCAAGTGACACTTGGGTGTAGGACGGTCTAAGTGGCACCCAATGACATGACGATGAAGGTTAGGTGGTTGGAATTGGTGGAGGTGAATGATGTGGCTACAACACTAGCAACAATTTGCAAATTAGAGGTGCCACCTATGGTTAGGTAGCATTGGTGTTTAAAAAAGCATAAGTGCTTAAAATTAAGCCCTTGGTCACTGATGTGATCAAGGATTTAGTCTTGATCATGGGTAAAAAAAACTATCATCAATAAAAATAATGTTAATTGGAAAACTAGCATCAACCACTAGAATTTTAAACTATTAGAATATTTTAAAATCACCAAAATCACAAATAAATTTAATAGAATCATGACAAAGCTATCACTATAATTATTATTTTGTTGGAATCATGCAGACTACATAGACCTGCTAACTAAAACATTGGCGGTGGATGTAAAAACTAGTATGGAAATGTACAAATGTACAAATTCTATACAACTATATGAAAAATTATGCAAATTATGATAAGCTCCACTTCCCCCCACCCTCCTTCACCCCTCACCCCCCTCCAAAAATAGGGCCTAAAACTTTTTGATCTTGAATTTCAATGATCTCATAATTATTCTTAAAGTTTTTGGGCATTATGTACACACAAGGCACAATTTTAGGTAGGGAGATTGGGAGTACTGTTTTGGTGACTAGGAGATTTAGTGGCTAGGAAAGTAAAAGGGTAACAATTTGAAGGGTGGTGGATATAGATGCGTGACTTGTAACAATTTGAGGTAGTTTATGTGGTTTAAAAGTGTGTTGATGCTTACAATCCAACTAGATATGTTTAAGTTTTTGTTTCCTCCTTCAATATGTAATTTGATTAAAATTGCTATTTTTAATATAATTTTTTCTTTAAATGAGATCCTTGTGAACTTTCGATATATCAATTGAAAAAAAAAAATCTAAAATAATACAATTTAATTGCATAATTTCTTTTATAAAGATCTGTAAAAAAAAAAACCTTTAAAATTCAGAACTTCACTATTCCTCCAATCACCTCATTTAAACACAAAAATAACACATAATTCATTTTTTTTACAAAACAAAATAAAACCAAACCAACCTTCGATTAAGGACCACACAACGAAACAGCCTTGAAACGACTTTTTTAATGTAGTTTTAAATTGAGCATTTAAAAGCCCACAATCCTCGGAGCAAATGAAATGTCCCACATGTTCTTGGGCTCCTTATATCCATACCAACTTTGATTATTTAGTGTCGATGCACCACAAAATTACAACCAGACTAAAGGGAATTTAGTACCAGGCGTAATTTCCAGTGGAAGGCATCTCATGCTCACATATATCAAATCTGTAGGAAACTTGTGAAAATTCTATTGCAGTTACTAATTATTAATCTCCTATCTTATATAGATTATTTGACTACTGAAAACTAAATCACAACTAATATCGAAAAATAACACAACTGCAACATCACCAATAAAAAATACAGAAAGAAAATGTGTAACACAATGAACACAATATTTTCGGACAAATTGTCCCTGGAAAAACCCCTAAGGGAAAACCAGTTCTACAGATGAGGAATTATATTAACTTCAGCAAATTAAGAGATAAAAAGATTCCTTGCCTCTTACTAACAGAACTCCGACAATCTCCCAACTTCTCTCGTTGATATTCCTCCACTGCTATCCCCAATGCTATCACTACGCCCTTGCTAACACTACAAGACTGTTTGCTATCACTACAAACTCACAAACTCATTTTCTAGCACTGCAAATGCTTCTACAAAACTTGTATACTCCAAATGCCCCTTGATCCCCTTTTATACTACTCTCATTGGTAAACCAACGGCCAAGATCGATTCTCAATCGACGGCTGAGATAAATAACAACCTACCAACCATAACAAATTTGGTTGCAAGGTGTCACCAAAGGAAATCAATAATTAAATAATAACTATTTCATCTCAACAATAAAATAACTATTATCTAATTCTAGCAAATGGACGAACAATTGTCTAAGCTAACAAACTAACACTCCCTCTTAGCGAGGAAGTTGTTTTGCATGACGCCTATCTTATTTCTGAAGAAGATAATTTTTTCCTTCCCCAATGCCTTAGTCATAATGTCTGCTACCTGCTCCTCTATAGGTATGTATTGTAGCTGAACAATACCTCACTATACACAATCCCTGATGAAGTGATACCTGATATCTATATGTTTAGACCTATCAGGAAACACTGGATTCTCAGACAACTTGATGCAACTCTAATTGTTGCAATGTATCACAGTAGTCTCAACCTTCTGACCAAACAAGGCCAATAGCAACTTTTGAAGCCATATAGCTTCACATGTCATCATGCTAGCTGCTATGTATTCTGCTTCTGATGAACTCAGAGCCACAGACTTCTGCTTCCTGCTGAACCAAGAAACAACTCTTGATCCTAAACTGAAACAACACCTTGAAGTGCTCCTTTTGTCTGTTGTACTGCCTTCCCAATCTGTGTTAGTATAGCCTATCAACTTGATTCCTTCACCTCGAACATATCTGATCCCATACTCAACTGTACCACGCAAATAATGCAACACATGCTTAGCCGCTGTCCAATGCACTCTCTTTGGCTCAACCATGAATTGACTAAGATAGTTTACTACAAATGCTATATCCGGCCTGGTGTTGACCAAATACATGAGTGAACCAATTAACTACCTATATAAGGTGGGATCTACATCGTTGTCCTTAGATGTATCTACCTTCCTCCAATTAGTGATCATAGGTGTAGACATGGCTTTGCAATCCTCCATCTTGAATCTCTTCAAGATTTCAATGCAATATTTCCCTTGACCAAGGAAAATCTCTCCATCTGTCTGCCACACCTCCATGCCTAGAAAATAGTGCATGAGTCCCAAATCCTTCATCTCGAACTCTTCTGCAAGGTCCCTCTTGCAATCCTCTATGAGCCCTAGTGCACCTATAAGAAACAAGTCATCTACATATAGAACAAGAATGAGAACCTCACCCCCAACCACCAAGTAGTAGAGGTTAGCATCTGCCTCACTCTTCACAAAACCCATTTCCTGCAAGTATGTATCAATGCGCTCATACCATGCTCTAGGAGCCTACTTGAGTCCATACAAGGCTTTCTTCAATCTGCACACATGGGTCTCTTTGTTGTGTGCTATAAATCCTTCTGGTTGTTCCATGTATACCTCCTCCTTCAATTCACCATTAAGGAATGCTGTCTTGACATCCATTTGATGGATCTGCCATCCCATCTATACTGTAAATGAGATTACAGCTCGTATAGAAGTATACTTGGCCACTGGAGAAAATGTCTCCTCATAGTCTATTCCCTCCTTCTGAGAGAACCCCTTGGCCACAAACCTTGCCTTGTATTTCTCGATGCTACCATCTGTACCATGCTTTATCTTGAAGATCCGGCGTGATCCAACTACTACCCTATCTGTTGGTCTAGGCACTACCTCCCACACATCATTCTGCATTATTGAAGTATATTCCTCAACCATAGCATCTCGCCATACTTGATGTTGTGAAGCCTCTTGATAGTTGGAAGGTTCACTATCTACCAATTGGCTGACTAATGCCACATAGTCATTGAACTTGGCTGGTTGTCTCCTCTGTCTCGTACTCTTCCTAGGAGCTTCCACAAACTCCTGGGTATCCCTTTGTGTGTCTTGAACCTCACAGTTCCTGTTGCCAACTGTAGAGGATGAAATATCAACCTCTATATCTTCTAGATGCATATCTTGCTGCACCAGTTGCTCCATACTCTGTGAATCTTCACTACCTAAGTCTATGCTTGTACTAGTAACTGTACTTGAGCTTTGTTGCCCTTGACTTGGACTTGGAGATTTTGTTGGCTGCTCACTCTAATCATCTGCTGGCAAGTCTCTGGAGCTTCTAAACACCTTGTCCTCCATGAACTTGACATCACATCTGACAATAATTCTTTTGGTCCTTGGAATAAAAATCCTATATGCCTTTGAAGTTTCACTGTACCCAACAAGGTACCCCTTCTCTGCAGTCTGATCTAACTTGGTACGTGTATCTCCTAGAATATGACAATATGCCAAACTCCCAAATATCCTAAAGTGACCAACATCTAGATTCTTCCCTGTGAAAGCTTCCTCTAGTGTCATCTTCCCTAGTACGTTGTGTGGAACCCTATTCTGAATGTAAACTGTTGTACTACACGCCTCTGCCCATAAGTAGCGGGGCATGTCATGGTCATGTAGCATAGCCCTTGCTGCCTTTGATATAGAATGGTTCTTCCTCTCAACAACTCCATTTTGTTGTGGATTGTAAGGAACAGTCCACTCTCTCTTGATTCCTTCTCTGGTACATAAATCCTGGAAGTCATTTCCTTTGTATTCGCCTCCATTAACTGACCGAATAACCTTTATCTTCCTTCCTGTCGAGTTCTCCACAAGAGCCTTGAACTCTTGGAAGCGACTGAAAACCTCATCCTTGGTCTTCAAGAAGTATATCTAGGTCTTCTTGGAGAAATCATCAATAAAAGTAACATAGTACTCATATCCTCTGACAGATTTTGTCGACATTGGTCCACATACATCTGAATGTAGTAGATCAAGAACACCCTTAGATCTATTGTCACTCCTTGGAAAAGATGCTTTCGCAAACTTCCCCAACACACATCCCTTACATACATCATCATGCTTTGTGCTCACCTCTGGAACACCTGTCACTGTCTCATGAAGCAATTTAAGTGCTCCATGATGAATATGGCCCATCCTCCTATGCCATAACTCTCCAAGATCTCTAGGATTACTATTGCTCATGAGTGCCTTAGGAGTATCAAATTGTAACCTATAAAGGTGACCACTCCTAACTCCAATAGTTATGGGTGATTTCCAATCCTTGTGCTTAATCAACACATGTGTCTCTCTAAAAATTGCATTATACCCTTTATCCTGAAGAATAGATACATAAATCAAATACATAAATAAGTTTGGCACATGCAAGACATTATGAAGTGGAACTATCTTTCCATTCTCCCTTTGAAACTGAATAGTCCCTTTCCCAACTGGGTTGAGCTTGGACAAGTTCCCCATAGAAATTTGGATATTGGTGTCCTCCTCCTTGTAACCAGAGAAGTACTCTTTAACTCCTATCATATGAAATGATGCCCCACTATCTATATACCAAATACACTGTGAGGTTGAGCTAACCATACAAGCTATGAGCGCAAACTCAACTTCCATTCTACTGGAGAGTTCTTCTGCACTGCAGAAGCTGCCACTTGCTTCTTACCCTTCTTCCTTTCCGGGCAATCACTGACATAGTGGCCAAAATCATGAATACCAAAGCACTTGACCTTAGATAGGTCCTTCTTCTTCTTCTTCTCACTTTGAGAATTTGATCCTTTGCTAAATCCCTTCTTTGCTTTCCCTTTTCCCGCTAGGGCAACATTTTCTTGTTCTGCCTCACTTTTTTGACTCTTGTTGGCCCCATTGACAAGACTTAGTCTAAACTCCTCCTGAGTGAAATCAGTCCATAGTTGATCCCAACTTGGTAAGGTGTCTCGTCCACTAACAACTTGAACAAAAACATTCCACTGTTTAGTAAACCCATTTAGGGCTATCCGTACCAACTCATCATCGCTAGGGCTATCTCCAACAGTTGCTAACTCATCCTTGACAAGTCTAAGCCTCGTGAGGTAACTTGTAATGTCTTCTCCCTTGTTCATGCGGGTATTCTTCAACTTTTCTCTGAGAATCATCTTCCTGTTGGTGGTAGCATTCTGGTATAGATTCAAAATGGCATCTCACATCTTATTCGCCGTATCTAACTCGGAGATGTGTGGAACAATATGATCCTTGACACCATCAAGGATAATCCTCCTCGCCTTGGCATCCTCTTTCTTGTATGTTGCAAGTTGTGTTGCGTCTATAGGTATAGCTACAATAGTGGTAACATAATCCTTGATACCATTCTCTTCCAACAATAAAGCAAGTCTGGCCTTCCAGACACCAAAATTTGAGGCACCATCTAATCTGTCCTGATCTCTCAAACTAGCTGAAGCCATCTTAAAGGATAAAAGCAATAATAATTTAAAGAGATCAAACTAGGTTATAGAAACCCTCAATTTCTTTCCTAGGGCAAACCTTTTCTACCTTTAACAAAGCTCTGATACCATGTGAAAATTCTATTGCAGTTACTGATTATTAATCTCCTATCTTATATAGATTATTTGACTGTTGAAAACTAAATCACAGCTAATATCGAAAAATAACACAACTACAACATCACCAATAAAAAATACGGAAAGAAAATGTGTAACACAATGAACACAATATTTTCGGACAAATTGTCCCTGGAAAAACCCCTAAGGGAAAACCAGTTCTACAAATGAGGAATTATATTAACTTCAACAAATTAAGAGATACAAAGATTCCTTGCCTCTTACTGACAGAACTCCGACAATCTCCCAACTTCTCTCGCTGATATTCCTCCACTGCTATCCCCAATGCTATCACTGCGCCCTTGCTAACACTGCAAGACTATTTGCTATCACTACAAACTCACAAACTCATTTGCTAGCACTGCAAATGCTTCTACAAAACTTGTATACTCCAAATGCCACCTAACCCCCTTTTATACTACTCTCATTGGTAAACCAACGGCCAAGATCAATTCTCAATCGATGGCTGAGATAAATAACAACTTACCAACCATAACAAATTTGGTTGCAAGGTGTCACCAAAGAAAATCAATAATTAAATAATAATTATTACATCTCAACAATAAAATAACTATTATCTAATTCTAGCAAATGGACGAACAGCTGTCCAAGCTAACAAACTAACAAAACTTGAGCAAAACTCCAAGACCGTGTGCTTACATCAAACACAAGTATTTCCATGCTTTCGTTGGCTCTGAAACAAATCTTATCTCCCACACCCACTCATTCAAACCATTTTGAATTCGAGCTCCTCTAGAATTCTTCACACATAGAACTAGGCATTTTCCCAATCTCTTCCCACTTGTAATCCTCCTTCGCCATCTTATGAGAAACTAACTCCCACATAACTACGCCTTTCAAACTATGATTTTCTTTGATTGCCCCGGCCATAATCACACTAGTCTGACAACAAACAAGCCGAACCCACAAATTGTTGGCATCTGCTGTGGGAATGGCCATAACCGTGGTAGTTCCATGTCCAATATCATAGGGCATTATGCCACCACTGGCAGTCACACAAAACAAAGAGCCCTTGTAGAAGAACATGATGTTTTCATTTCTTATATAACCACATGATCAGGAATGGTGCCTGCAACTTTCCATGACTTGGTCGTCGAGTTATATGTTTCTACTAAAACTGTAGCAGTGCTGCTCATGCCCACCACCATGACTGTATATTCTTTTGTCTTATTCCCCGCTGGTAAAATTACCTTGGCCATAATTCTACTCACAGAAGCCATTTCTGGCAGCGTCGAACACGTTTGGCTAAGAGGATTGCAAACACACAATGTTGGAGAACCATAGCCAAACAAGAAATTGGCATTAATGTCTGTCAAGAGGAGCCCGGAAGTCGATCCTCTAAGTTTGATATGAAAGATAAAGAAATGTTTCGCCAAGTGTGGGTGATGAAGGAATAGATTAGCATATGGGTAGTTGGGTTTTGGCAGGGCAAGGAATGAGAAACGGCTGGCCATTTCTTGCTATGGAATTGAAACATTGTGATGAGAAAAAATTATTATATTGATTCAACCTTGGTTGAAATTGACAACCGAATACATTCATGCCTTAACCGACATTAATATTAATTAAATAAAAAATTGTGAAGCTTCCTTTGCTTTTGCTGCAGAGACATGGTCCTCTTTGCTTCATTTCCATGGCAGGACATAATTATGGATGTAATATGCAGAAGTGAGGGAGGTACATATGTTTTTGTTGTATTTAGAAGTTGTATATTTATATATATTTAATTTGTTTTTTTTTAAATGGGTTTTTTCGTCTTATGTTATCTATATATTCTACTATGTGCATATTCAATACATTCATTTTAATCATCTATAATTTGAGAGTTAAATTCAATTAGCCATTTGCATTAAATACACATTTCAATTAATGACTTAAAAACTTGTACAAGTAACATATGACTCTACACCCAAGACATGCAAGAATCCTAGTACAATTAAAAAAACTACACACTATCAAGTGGGTGGTGTTCTTTTGCAATGTGTCACAATATATGGTGTTCTCCCTCTAATTGATAATGAATGGCCTAAGGATCTCTATAAAAATTGTTCATAAGGCACAAAACTTGTTGAAGGTTTTACAAATGGAATAGCAAGCTAAGTGAATTTGATCTTAGGGTAAGCCTCATAGTTAAGCATGATTGAGTTGATGTAGTACTATGATGAGTGACCTCCTAGGAATTTCTAATGCTTCATTCCTATTAGCATCACTTAGATGCAATGAGTGCCCTCTTTTGAGCTACTACTCACATAATATGGGTCAATGAGATTGACTACAAAAATATACAATTGAATACTAAGAAAATGTCATAAAAAATTAAACCTTGTCAAAGTATTTAATAAAAATACACATAAATGATAATAAAGTGTTCACTACTAAAACTAGTAGATCTTTGCTATATTATTTAATTATTCTCAAACATTATAATCATGGGTTTTATATGGTATTTCTTCTCAATCTTAACATAACTATAGTTGAACTGCTTTAAATCCATCTTAACATCCTTCTATACCTAAAATCCATGCATAAATTTCTCAAACTCAAAATTTCCTTAACCAAGGTATAACTCTTACCTTATGCAATCCATAGTTACATGTTACTCAAGATATTGATCTTTTAGTGAAGTTTTATCTTTTCAACTTTCTTAGTGTATCTAATTATAGAATAACTAGACTTTCGATGTTGAATACAAAAGTCTCTCTAGAAATGTCACTATACTCAAGACATGACTTATTTGTATGGGGGAGTTAGCTCAAACCAGCAATTGAAGAAAAGTTTCACCATTTTGTATCTACCCTGTTTGAAGGGCATGATATGCTAGCAACACTAATGTTGCTCACTCTTGTGCATCTATAGCCCTAGAATTTGAAGAGAAATTACATACATGTATGAGTAATGAAATATTCTATACATTCAAGAATCAAATTAATAAATCTTCCACAAGAAAATCTAAATAAACTAGCTAATGATGAGGAATATAAAAATAACCAACATAATTATTATATTGAATAATTGATGAATTGATGTTATAAAGTATAAATAATATAGTGCTTATATAGAGCATGGCAATGCATGATAAGTGGAAAATAAGTAAAAATAGACATCCTTAATAGATGGATTTGACTAAAGTTATACATGCATGATAAATGCAAAGAACTAGACATGAACTAGCATAACCGAAGGAATGCAACTCAACTAAGATGAGATAAGTGTCAATAAGGTGCATAAGACATTCATGCACATGACTAATTGATACAATTACCTAGTTGAGTCTATCCTAACTAGGTGCTTATAATGTAATATAGTAATAAACTAATTACAAGTAAAATAAAATACACCAATGTGCATGCTAAGGATGTTTTTTTGAGAGAGATTGAGCCTTGAAGTAGTTTCTTCCTCTACCTCTTTAAGAAGAAAATTCAATTGAAGTGGAGCTCCCAACCATAAGGAATAGCTTGTTTGGAAAGATTCGTAAGGATTTGGCTACACTTTGAAATGATTTTCATACACTTTCCTATCAAAAAAATGAATTGTTCTCTTTCTAAAAATATATGCTAAACTATGTGGATTTCTTAAGGGTTGTTCATAGGGATAACATCTTGGAGGTGGTGGTGTATTTGTTACCCCATTTATGTTTGTTTATAGTGTTGTTTATTTTCCTCTATGCCTATTTTTCAAGCCTAGGATGGAGCTTGGGAGTGGTCTTTTGGTGACTAAGAGAGTAAAGGGGTAGTGATTTGAAGGGTGGTGGATAGGTGCATGGCCTACAACAATTTGAAGTAGTTTACATAGTTTAAAAGTGTGTTGATGATTATATTCCAATGGGATGTCTTTAACTTTTTGTTTTCTCCTTCGATATATAATTTTATTAAGCTTACCCTTTTTTAATCTAATTTTCTCCTTGAGTGAGGTCCTTACGAACCTTGACTAATCAATTAAAAAAATGAATAATACAATTTACAATTAAAACAATGATTGCATGAAAACATTCTTCTAAAAATTTAACATAAACTCCAAAATATAGAGCAAGTGAACTTTACTATTCCACCAATCACCTCTTTCATACACAAAACTAATAAATAGTTAGTTAATTTTAAAAGAAAAAAAAACACCTTCGATTAAGTGCCAACATAACTAAACAACCTTGAAACAATTTTTTTAATGTAGTTTTCAATTGAGCATTTAATGGTCGAGAGTCCCCCGAGCAAATGAAAGGCCGATCCATCTTCAATCTCTATTTTTACTTGTCAGTCTTGGACTGAGCTTACCAGTAATTTATTTTTCAAAGACAAACAATTAAAGAAAGCCATTCACATGCAACTATATCTAGCACCTCCTGCACTTAGTCCCACATGTTCTTGGGCTCGTTATATTCATACCAATTTTTGATTCTTGGCAGTCGATGCACCACAAATTTACAACCGGACTTAAGAGAATTTAGTATTGGGCATAATTTCCAGTGGAGGGCATCTCATGCTCACATATCTAAAATCTGCAGGAAACTTGGGCAGCCAATTCCAAGAGCTTGTGCTTACATCATACACAACTATCTCCATGCTTTCGTTGGCTCTGAAACAGATCTTATCTCCCACACCCACACATTCAAACCAATTTGAATTCGAGCTCCTCCTGAATTCCTCACACACTGAACTGGGCATTTTTCCAATCTCTTCCCACTTATAATCCTCCTTCGCCATCTTGTGAGAAACTAACTCCCACATAACTACGCCTTTCAAACTGTGATTTTCTTCGATTGCCCCAACCACAAACACGCCGGACTTACAACAAACAAGCCGAACCCACAAATTGTCGGCGTCTGCTGTGGGCATGGCCATAACTGTGGTAGTTCCATGTTCAATATTGTAGGCCATTATGCCGCCACTGGCAGTCACACAGAACAAAGAGCCGTTGCAGAAGAACATGTTTTCGTTTCTTATAACCACATCAGGAATGGTACCCGCAACTTTCCATGTCTTGGTCGTCAAGTCATATGCTTCTACTAAAACTGTACCAGTTCTGCTCATGCCCACCACCATGACTGCATATTAGTCCATCTTATTCCCCGCCGGTAAAATTGCCTTGGCCATAATTCTACTCACAGAAGCCATTTCTGGCAGCGTCGAGCACGTTTGGGTAAGAGGATTGCAAACGCATAGCGTTGGAGAATTATAGCCAAACAAGAAATTGGCATTAATGTCTGCCAAGAGCAGGCCAGAAGCCGATCCTCTGAATTTGATGGGGCAATGATGAGGAATGAAAGATAAAGAAATGGTTCGCCAAGTGTGGGTGATGAAGGAATAGATTAGCGAGGGCAGTTGGGTTTTGGCAGGACAAAGAATGAGAAAAGGCTGGCCATTTCTCGCTACGGAATTGAAATAATGTGATGAGAAGAGAGTATTCCAGCTCTTGCAAACAGCCCTGAAACGGAAGAAGCAGTCCACTGGAAGGCATTCCAGTATACTCTCCTTCAAATGCTCAGGCAAATCCGACCACATTGTTTCCTTACAAATTCTGAGAGCACCCATTTTCATAGCTAGAGGCCGAATATCATACCAAATAGAGATGGCCAAATATTTATAGCAGTGCTAAGCTTAACGCTTGCTCTGAGTAAGTCAGCCATGGGAACGGAAAAGCTCAGTCATCAATTAAACGCAATATTTAAAATTAAGTCAAACAGACAACCTACTACAGCCGGCTGTTATGATGCCCCGATTAGGCAAACAAATAAATATTGCTTAATCTCTTCCTGAGAAAAAAATAAAATAATAATGTATATCGATTTAAGCGTCAGTTGAAAGTGACAACCGAATATATTCGATTTAAGCGTAGGTTGAAAGTGAAACGAATATATTCGTGTCTTAGTTGTCATTAATAATAATTAAATAAAAATTTGTGAAGCTTCCCTTGCTTTCGATGTGGAGACATGCTCCTCTTCACATCATTTCCATGGAATATATTATGGATTTAATATGCGCAAGTGAGGAGGGCATATATGCCTAGAAGTTCGTATATTTATTTATTTTTTATTTGGTTTTATATTTTTTATGAGGGAAGTATTTTGATATATGGGTTTATTGACAAATGGTATATTTGGATGTAATGTTGGGTTTCTTATCTTTATTTACATATTCTATTATGCATCTTTTCATATAATTATTTTTCATTTTCTATGATATGCTCACATACACTTATACATTTGTTCTATCTAGTAGTTTATTACTCCCATGCTCACACTTGTTTGCATGCACATTTATCCATTGTGATCTAGCTCCCACGTTTTGTCTAAGGTCTAGCACATGTTTGAGAGGTTGTCATTGTAATCATCAACTCATTTTTAAAATTTAGATTTGACTGACTTCTCATCATTATCTTTCATGCATAAGTTCAACTAAATACAAGTTTGCATGATATGTTGCTATGTCCTTCTATTTTAAGGCATTCATTGCATTCAATCTAATCATCCACAATTTGAGAGATAGATTTGTTTAGAATTTGCACTAAATACATAATTCAATTAGTGCACTAAAAGGGGCTTAATTTTGTGCATAATTATTCTAGAGGCAAATTTTCCTTATTGTACTTGATCATTATTTATTTTTGTGGATTGATCTAGGCAAAAGCTCTTTATTACACAATGAAAATCCTTTAAGATATTTAAAAATAATGTTAGGTCCCTAAAAACTCATGAAACATAAAGAAGACATCAAGAGTGATAAGGCAAATTAAAGGATAAAAAAATACAAATTAAATAAGACAAGCTCATGGGTGCAAGACAAGTTCACATTTGTGGGTTCCAAGAAATTTACGATGGGATTAAATTGGGGTTTGAGAACAACAATGATAGGATTTTTCTGAGGGCATTACACAAAAATGTGTCAATCTTGAGCCCCAATATGGATGTGGATATGCAAGAAAAGTATTTTAATATGGCCTTCCTCCACTCCCATGATTGTGTTCTTACCCTTTCAAGCCCTATAATTGGTCAATCGAGAGAAGCAAATGATAATTACATTTCCACTGGCCTTAAGTTGTTTGCAAATAATTTGGAGGAAGGTGATTGTAGGGGCCTTAAGTGACAGAGGAAAGGCAAGGGAAATGGCTTTAAGTTGTTTGCAGATAACTTTGAGGAAGAAGATTTCAGGGACCTTAAGCAACAGAAAAAAGGTAAGGATCTGGCGGTCATAATTGAAGACATGGACGATGCAAATTCTATTTCCTGGAGAATTTGGTGGGTTACAATGTTTGTATGCGGGCTGGTTACAATGTTATGCTGATAACTTTATCTCATTATGCTACGATTTTGTCTACATATCCCAATTTTTGAGCATGCTCGAGATTCTTTGAGTTGTAATTGTATGTATTTACCATATCATAGTGGTCGATTTTGTACTTAGCATTATGTATGTATGGTACACTATAGTCTCAGGTGTCTGTAATTTTGGGTGGGATTTTTTGAACACATTGTCATATAAAAGTCATGTTTTGAGTACCCAAATCTGGGTTAATTTTGGATGTAAATTTTGTAACTTCTCGAGCTACAACCGAAGGTTTTCTTCCTGGTTCTTTCCTATCGGTATGCTCGTTTGAACCAGGTTTTGTATCATTTTATCTATATTTAATATAATTACTATGGTGATGCCACTTTTGCTTTAAAAAAAATTCTAAATATTTTTTTAATTTTTCATTCATAGTTTCTAATTTAAAGAGATACTATATTCAAATATTCACTAATTTTTGTATATTCACTATCCATCAACATAGAAACTATAGAGAAATAACTACTAAAAGCTACAAATATCTAGCTTAAATTGACAAGAATGTGATAAATCAAATATTTATGATTAGGTACTTGGGAAGCTATATTTATACTCTAGCGGCATGGATAAGAAGAGAGTTGAAGTGATTTTGGTGGATTCTAGAATGATGTGGTAAGAAAGAACATGTGCAGAAGTTGAAAATAATTAATTACTAGCTATAACAATTATCATGTAGCATAATATAAGATAGTCTTAAACAAAAATTCTAAATAATTTTTTTATTTTTCATTCATAGTTTCTAATTTAAAGAGATACTATATTCAAATATTCACTATTTTTTGTATATTCACTATCCATCAACATAGAAACTATAGAGAAATAACTACTAAAAGCTACAAATATCTAGCTTAAATTGACAAGAATGTGATAAATCAAATATTTATGATTAGGTACTTATGATCTTAGGTACTTGGGAAGCTATATTTATACTCTAGCGGCATGGATAAGAAGAGAGTTGAAGTGATTTTGGTGGATTCTAGAATGATGTGGTAAGAAAGAACATGTGCAAAAGTTGAAAAGAATTAATTACTAGCTATAACAATTATCATGTAGCATAATATAAGATAGTCTTAATATTTATGATAATCTATATTCATGTATAGTATGGATTACATTTCAATATATAGTTTATTCTTATAAATATGCATTCTCATACACATACATCTTCTTTTCTATTAATCTTTTACTACCATGTTTTCTTTTATCTATTCCTTATCATTACATATCTCTATATCTTTACATGTTTGTGACACCTTTATGTATATCCAAGTATAAGTAAAGGGCACATATGCTTATGCTTATATTTTGGCTTGGTAGCTGGTGCAATCCTTTTGCATTGATTGAATATTGTTCTATTGTTAGCTCTATCCTACTAACATCATGCCCCCTTTCAAATGATGTCTTTTCCTTCAAATTGTATATTGTTTCTATCTTGTTGAGTTGTCAAAAATTCATTTTTGCAAAAAAATTAAGGATTATTGTCATTGAAGGAAGAATATTTATGTATAGCTCTTGAAGGTTCTTGTACATATTTTCCCATTAGGTATTTTCCTATTTTGGGATCGGTATTTGTTTGTCGATATTAAGAAATATCTACTCTCTTTCTCTTATTTCTAGTATACATGTATCTATGTTGTAACTTTAGTGGATTTTGTAATTGTTTTATTGATTCTTTTTTCATTGGTCTCTTGTTATACATAATGGGCATCCAAATATTATGATAATAATTTGGTAAATGAATTTTGTAGTGATGTAGGTAGTACAATCTTTAGTGTCCTCATCTTTTGAAAGATTATCAACCTCTATTATAATGAATCATTCTTTTGATTCCTTTGTTGGGAGGTCTATGGGTCCTATTAAATCAATTATCCATTTTTCAAATGGGGCCTATGATAGAATTGGTTGCAAAGGAATTTCATCTCTTGTGGTTTCTTTAGCTACTCTTTGACATACATCACATTGTCTTGCATACTTTCTGATATATTTGAATAAAGTGGGCCATTGAAATCTTTCTAGTAGCACTTTTTTGGTAGTGCCTTCACTTGAATTATGAACTTCTAATGGGTGATCCCACAATAGTGGTTTACAATTTTTGGCCAAACTGGACACTAAAATTATTATTTTTAACTAAATCTTCGCATTCGGGCACCTATACCGACTAAACCATGAGGAATTTGAAGGTGATGCAAACTAGAGTCTCATCACATTTTGTCTTTAGATTTCAAAAATATTTTTTTCAAATTTTTTGGAATCAGATTGCACTTCTTTTTCCATCTCCCACGAAAATTGTTTTTTTTTTTCAGAAAACAACCTTTTTAAAAAGTGACGCATACCGTATAATGCATAATTTTTTTTCCACGAAGGATAAAATTCTAATTCTTTCGAATTTAGATTTGTAACTCTGATATCTAGTGCTTCCACTTGGTTAGATAGTTTTTTATTGAATATTTTTTCTTTAATCAAGTTTTGAAGTCAAACCAATTACAATTCAGACATAGCATGGCCGTATAACATGTAACTTTTTTTGTATATATCAAAATTCATTTTATTTCTTTTGGATCAACGAATTCAATATCTGGTGCACTCATATTTTTCAATATTTATTTTTGATAATCTGCTATTTTTCCACATGTACAGAACAGAGACCTTCACTTTCGATGAAAAACATATGTTTAATAAAACTAAAAAAATAGATACATAATAAAACCAAAACATATTAAAGTTATATTCATTGGATAGCTCATTCTGAGGACTACCTGATTCTAGTTGGGTTTGTGAAGATTCCTCCATTTTCATCCTCAACCCGAGCTCCGAAATGCCAAAATTTAGGTTTCTTTTGTGTCTCAGATGGGGGATGAGGGATAAGGGTGGTTCGTACGAACCCCTAGGGGTTCGAGCGAACCCCTTCAAAGAGGTTCTCTCGAATCCCTTTCCTATGTTTTTTTTTTTCTTTGGCAGCCAAGATTCAAAGGGGTTTGCTCAAACCCTAGTTTGAGCGAACCCCTTATTGGTTTGGTTGAACCAGTAGGTTCGTACGAACCCCCAAAATCACTTTTTTTGCCTTGGGGTCATTTTTTGTGAGTTTTCCTTCCTCAGCTGAATTGTAAACCACTATTGTGGCTTCACCCTAATATCCCTTCATAATATTATCTTAGAATACTATTTATTTCAGGTTATAAAATAAATCTTCTAATTTCATCTTTACCTATGACATGTAGTTCTCCTCTAATTACGGTGTATGGCATTGACTTCCACAAAAATCTATCCCTTTCAACTTTAGAGAATTGCTCTAGAAATGTAGGAGTAGATAAATATTGTGTGACCTTTGTCAACTCTTTTGGTAAAATATTTATTTTAAATAGATTTGTGCTAGGTAATTCTTCCTCTCTTTGTCTTGGATCTTCTCCCATATGGATTCTCGATAGGTAGTTTGGTGGTTGATTAATTTTTCCTAACTCCACCATGAATTTAAAATCAAATTCTTGGAATAATATTATCTATCTACAAATTCTTCCCTATATTATCAATCTATTCATTAGATACTAAAGTGGCTCATGGTTTATAAATTATACAAATAAAGTGGTCAAAAAGTAGTGTCTAAATTCTGTAATGCCTATATCATATACAATTCTTCCCTTTTAGAAGTGGTATAATTTATTTTTCCCTACTCATGGTTGCACTAGTTTAGCTCCAATTATGGTTGTTGATACATTTAAATGTAGATGAAAATGAATGTTATAATCAAGAAAAACTAGCATTGATGCTCCCAAAATTTTCTTTTTTAGAGTGTAAAAAGATTTGTGGAATTATTTTAGCCATTGAAAGGTTTTATTTGACTTTTTTCTTTAAAATTTATTTTATTCATCCTACTATTTCCATATATCCTTTGATGATATTTATATAGTAGCCAATGGAATATCACACAAATACATCACAATATCATTTCTTGGCTTCCTCTAAATTTTAATCCTCCTCTCCTCTTGTTCCTCATACCACATTGGACGGGAAGGAAGCGAGAGGAAGATGTTGTAGCTGAAAACAAAAGATAGGAAAAAATATTAGACCAACATGGTTTCTACTTAAATAAGGGTAAAGGAGTGATCACAATTGTGGATTACAGAGAGACAACACTGCAGTGTAACCTTCGACCCTAAATATTGCTTGAGGACAAGCATGAGATTTAGTTGGGAGGAATGATGGGATTTATAATTGGCTAGCTTCCCATTACTATTTCATACTTTTTATCATTTATTTATTCTAAGATTTAATACATTACTAAGACCTTTTATGTCTTTCATATACTTTTAAGCAATTTTAAGCATTTGGAATGGAGACATGTTACATGTTAATATGTGTATGTATGAATTCATGAATGTTTATGAATTTTAGTAGGATTTTTTGTTGAATTTATGGTTGTTGATAATGAGAATGCCTTAGGGAATAAGACTAACATTTACAACAGAGACTGTAACTATCAACCTACAACAACGAGCTTCTCAACCCGTAGCATAAGGATCATAGATCGTTGTAGAGAAGAAGTCAACCAACTAGGGTGAGACACTTTCAAATGAAGACAAAGGTGATCATTTATTAATTACTTTGTGAGTCACCTAGTATTACTCTTACCTGCCAATAAGACAACTAGGAGAAGAAGTCTATTTTCAATAGGATTGAATTATGACAGACTTGTTCCTTTGAGCACATATTATAAAAAATTAAGTTTGTTGGACATAGATTATGTGTTTGATTTCTCTACTCCTATTTCAAGTAATTATTATTTTCTATTTTAAGACTCGATCCTCTCCCTATTATTGAGGAAGAGTCTTGACATATGTTATTTAGTTTATTTTCAATTCATGAATAATGGGACTCCCTCGCAGACCCTATATAGTTGGGTGTCATGTCGAGGAGGACATCTAGTAGTAGCAATAGTGATAGAATGTAGTAGATATATGTGTTGAATAATATTTCCAATAGATTTCATGTTAGATTGAGTATAACAGTTCTGTGTTTGAATGCAATAAAAGAGTTCATTGATTTGATACTATGAATTTTTGAGTAAATAAGTGTTTGACAAGATCTAGTGGAAGCAAAAACTCAAGCAAGGGCCACTTTAGGTAATTTTGAAACACTTCAAGTTAAGCTATTATTTTAGATTATGTATTAAGATTTTAAATGCATTGATAGTTTAATTGAATGTTTCCAGTTTATATGATTGAAAATAAATGTGTTATAATTCTTAAATTAAGATCTGTAGGTTGATGTTTTGTTTCAAACTCCAAAGGGTTAACTAAGTTAGGATACTACAGTACAATGGTTAGATAGTCATAGTCTTAAGAATTAGGCATCCACAGTCACAGTCATAAGTTAGCCACAATCATAAGGTAGTTGCGGTCACAATCTTAAGCATTAGCTAGCCATGCATTCATAAGGTAGTAGTTTATATTCCTTTACTTTATTTTGTGAATTTGTAATTTATTTTGATTTCAAGATTTTACTGTATTTGTACATATGTTTATTCACCTATACTCAGTCAATGTAGGGTGCCTAGAATCTATGAATGCATATACTGCGCCAACACTATTTAAAGTTTTATGACTCCCTAATTGATGATTTAATTCAACCCTCTTGTGAATGATGAACTTCTTAGTTAGGGATCCTTAGGTCCTTTGAGTTGCGAGCATGCCCAATATCACCAATTTAATTAAGCATTAGATTTGGATCCACATCAACACCATTCTACTAAGGAGTATATAGAATCATAAACTGATGATGAATATCATGCTCAATGTAATAGTCCTAAAATTCTTGGCTCACATATTCCCTTGATTGTCCTTGAAAAGTTTTTGAATAGAATAACTTGATTACTTCTCCATGAATACCTTGAAATTCTTGTATCTGGTAAAGAGATCACTCTTAAACTTGAGAGTATGCACCCATTTGCAACAAGATTAGTCATATTGAATAAAGGTAAGCATGTACTTAGCTCTTGAAAATGAAGGAGTGGGAAAGGACATAAGATTATTATGTACCAACTCCAATAAGGTAGAATCATGATGGTCCTTGCCCTTGAGAAAGGGATCCTAATGATGTTTTCTAAAAGAAGAAACATTAATGAATTTTTTGTATGCACAAAATATTAGGAATATCAAGTACCATCTCTTATACTCAACTACTCTAGATATTTGTAGTTGACATGAACACAATTTTTATGCCAAAGTCTATTTAAGGAATCTTCATGGGCAATGTGTAATGAACCAATAGATGAATAAAAAATAGGTAACCTATAGAAGCTAGACTCATGATTAGCTCTACTTTAAGAAATAATTATCTTTTAAACAATGAAAATCATGACATTTGAGAACATTATTGGATGAAAAATCAATTATCTTACCCCCTAGTGTGATAAATTTGGTAAACAAAGAATATTGTGAAAGATCATGGGAACAAGGAGAACATCCTCAATATAACCGCCAGTCATCTATAGTCCCTAAACCTAAAATTCAAATTTGGGAAAAGTTATCCACTACAAATGAGTTACCAACTATAATATGAGAAGTACTATTATCAAAAGAGGTTCAAGTAGTGTAGATGAATGATTCATATGATGTTAGGCTTGGAAGTCTACAATTCATTTGTGTATTAAAGATGAAGCTTGTGCTGAAAATGTACGAACCTTATCTATGCCAATGGAAGAGGACTTAGAGGGTGAAATGGTATACTATTGTATGTCATCCTCTAATGCTTCTCTAATCTCTTCCAACATATAGTAATTGTATTCCCCTCCTTACCAAAAAACCTAGAAGGGTATCCTAATTTCTTCTTTACCTTAGAGGAAGACTCGCTAGGCTTAAGAGATTCTTTTTTTTTTTGCATGGATTGACATTTCTAATCTAAATTCTACCTAGGCTTGGAGGAACTCTTACTGACTAATGTAGATTATATCTTGTGATTTTTTGGGCTTCTATGTATTCTTATCTTTTCCTTTGGATGATTGGGAAATCGATGCACGAGTCTTGGAACTTGAAATTGACTCCAACTATGTCAAATTAGCCTTTTCTTATATCAAGTGATTAAAAAACACCTCAAATGAAGGAAAGATGAATGCATATCCCAATTCATTCATTGTGGAATAAAACATAGAAAAGAACACCTGAAAGAGTTCTCAAAGACTAGACATATTAAAAGGATACATGCCTTATCATCTTTGTCATTTCCACAACCCTATAAAATATAATCTTTGTTACTTAAGTTTTACCAAAAAATCCTCAATGGATGAATAATGAATTAGGTTGTAGTGTACTCAACTCTTCGTCAATACATATGTAATTCCCATAACTAATTAACTATACAAAAAAATCCTTATACTTATCCCATATTTTCTTATGATTCACATAAGGCTATGTAAAATAATAAGCTATCTAAAATGTTGAAGTGCAAAATGATCCCTAGATTCATCCAACATGTTTTTATAGGAAAATTTATCATATTCCTAAGTAAAATCAAGTTCAATATCATTAAAGGTAGACCATGGTCCCTTTTACATGCATAATTTTGTGAACATATATTTCCATGTGTGATAATTATGCGATATAAGATGCTCAATAGAAGAGGTTTATGCCATGTGTGTATTTGGTTTTTTTACAAAGTATCTATATGTTAGTTTTGAGTATTTTTTTTATGTTTATAATTATTGTAGGATCAAATGTCCCCCCATAATAAGAAAAGAAAAATCATTTTACAAATTATAGAACTAAAAAGAAAGAAATAAATTCACTTCACATTTGATCTCTTTGTACCTAGTAAAAATTCTAAAAAATTAGGTCTAAGAACTATGTAGGGTGCTCAACTAACTTTTCAATTCCAAAATAATCATGAAAAATGAATATTTGAGCCAAAAGTTGTGAGCTTGGAAGCAAAAATAGTTAGATTTAAATTTAACAAGAAATAAATCTCACCAACAAAAAAATCTAAAAAAATTACCAACACCATTGGGAAGTTCTCAAAAGTAATTTCAATGACATCTCGTTTACCGATTTTGGACTCTACATGTCCAAGTTATACCCAAAGAAAAAAATAGTTACTTTAAAACATAAATACTAGGGTTGGTGGATATGTGACAACAACTACCCAGATGGTGGGTTGACTGTGACTTAGTGGTATTGCTCATAGGGGAAACAATCGGGTAAAACTTGGGTGTTGATTAGGTAAAGGATAGTCTGAGTGGCATCCAATGCCATGATGATGAAGGTCAGATGGTTGGCACTGGTGGAGGTGAATGACGTGGCTACAACACTAGCAACAAGTTACAAATTAGAGGTGCTACCTATGATTAGGTGACATTACTGTTTAAAAAACATAAGTTCTTAAAATTAAGCCCTTGCTCACTGATGTGATCAAGGATTTAATTTTGATCATGGGTAAAAAAATCATCATCATCAATAAAAACAATGACAATTGGAAAACTAACATCGACCACTAGAATTCTTAAACTATTAGAATCTTTTAAAATCACCAAAATTGTAAATAAATTCAATAGAATCATGACAAATTATCTATCACTACAATTAAATATTTTATGAAATCATGTAGACTACATAGATGCTAACTAAAACAATGGCGGTGCATGTACAAACTAGTATGGAAATGTACGAATGTACAAATTATATATAATTATATGAAAATTTATGCTAATTTTAATAACTTCAATTAATTTTAATAATTAACATTGACTAGTAGAATCTTAAACTATTAGAATATTCTAAAATAACCAAAATCACGAATAAATTCAATAGAATTGTGACAAATCTATCACTACAATTAATTTTTTATTAGAATCGTGTACAAGACTACATAGGTGCTAGCTAAAATAATGGTGGTGCATGTACAAACTAGTATGGAAATGTACGAATGTACAAATTCTATACAACTATATGACATGATGATGAAGGTCAGGTGGTTGGCATTGGTGGAGGTGAATGATGTGGCTACAACACTAACAAAAATTTGCAAATTAGACGTGCTACCTGTGATTAGGTGGCATTGGTGTTTAAAAAACATAAGTACTTAAAATTAATCCCTTGGTCATTGATGTGATCGAGGATTTAACTTTGATCATAGGTAAAAAATGAACCATCATCAATAAAAGTAACGAAAATTGAAAAACTAACATTGACCACTAGAATTCTTAAATTATTAGAATATTTTAAAATCACCAAAATCATGAATAAATTCAATAGAATCATGACAAAGCTATCACTACAATTATTTTTTTGTTGGAATTGTGCAAACTATATAAGTACTAACTAAAACAATGACCGTGAATGTATAGTCTAGTATGAAAATGTACAAATGTACAAATTCTATACAACTCTATGAAAATTTACACAAATTTTAGTAATCCCCCCACCCCTGTCCCCCCTCGCCACCTCCCCCGAGCAAATGAAAGGCGAATACCCAGATCTTCAATCTCTATCTTTACCCGTCAGTCGTGGACTGAGCTGACCAGTTATTCATTTTTTAAAAACAAACAACTAAAGAAAGCCTTTGACAACTATATCTGCCACCTCCTGCACTTAGTCCCACATGTTCTTGGGCTCATTATATTCATACCAGCTTTGATTCTTTACAGTCGATGCACCACAAAAGTACATGATCCAGACTTTAAGAGAATTTAGCACCAGGCATAATTTCCAGTGGAAGGCATCTCATGCTCACATATCTCAAATCTGCAGGAAACTTGGGCAGCCAATTCCAAGAACTTGTGCTTACATCATACACAACTATCTCCATGCTTTCGTTGGCTCTGAAACAGATCTTATCTCCCACACCCACACATTCAAACCAATTTGAATTCGAGCTCCGCCTGAATTCCTCACACACTGAACTGGGCATTCTTCCAATCTCTTCCCACTTATAATCCTCCTTCGCCATCTTGCGAGAAACTAACTCCCACATAACTACGCCTTCCAAACTGTGTTTTTCTTCGATTGCCCCAACCACAAACACACCAGTCTTACAGCAAACAAGCCGAACCCACAAATTGTTGGTGTCTGCTGTGGGCATAGCCATAACCGTGGTAGTTCCATGTTCAATATTATAGGCCATTATGCCGCCACTGGCAGTCACACAGAACAAAGAGCCGTTGCAGAAGAACATGTTTTCGTTTCTTATAACCACATCAGGAATGGTGCCCGCAACTTTCCATGTCTTGGTCGTCGACTCATATGCTTCTACCAAAACTGTACCACCGCTGTTCATACCCATCACCATGACTGTATATTCTTCCATCTTATTCCCCGCTGGTAAAATTGTCTTGGCCATAATTCTAGTCACAGAAGCCATTTCTGGCAGCGTCGAGCACGTTTGGGTAAGAGGATTGAAAACGCATAGCGTTGGAGAATTATAGCCAAACAAGAAATTCGGACTAATGTCTGCCAAGAGCAGGCCAGAAGCCGATCCTCTGAATTTGATGGGGCAATCATGAGGAATGAAAGATAAAGAAATAGTTCGCCAAGTGTGGGTGATGAAGGAATAGATTAGCGAGGGCAGTTGGGTGTTGCAGGGGCAAAGAATGAGAAATGGCTGACTATTTCTAGCTATGGAATTGAAATACTGTGATGAGAAGAGAGTATTCCAGGTCTTGCAAACAACCCTGAAACGGAAGAAGCAGTCCACTGGAAGGCATTCCAGTACTCTCTCCATCAAATGTTCAGGCAAATCAGACCACATTGTTTGCTTACGAATTCTGAGCTTACCCATTTTCGTAACTAGAGGCAATTATGCCAAATATAGATTGCCAAATATTTATAGCAGTGTAAGCTTGGCTCTAAGTCAGCCATGGGAACGAAGAAGCTCAGAAATCAATTAAACACGAGATTTAAAATTAAGTCAAACAGACAGCCTGCTATCGCCGGCTGTTAATGATGCTCCCTTAAATTAATTAAGGCCAAACAATAAGGTTTTAGTTTCTTCCTAATCTCTCGGGGGATTAAATTAAAGTTTCCTCTTTAGCTTTTCTTATTTCGGCACATGTCAAAAGTACACTTCCCGAGGAAAAACAAAAACAATTTAATTTATTATATTGATTCAATTTGAAATGGACGGACTGTCAAATATATTCATGGCTTAGCTGACATTAATAATAATTAAAAAATAAATAATTGTGAAGCGTCCCTTGCTTTCGCTGTGGAGACATGGTCCTCTCGACGTCATTGCCATGGCAGAATGTAATTATGGATATACTCTGCAGAACTGAGGAGGGTACACATGTTTACATGTTGTATCTAGAGGTTGTATATTTATGTCTCTTTTATTTGGATTTATATTTATTTTGAGGGATGTATTTTGATATATGGATTTGTTGACAAATGGCAGAATTTTTTATGTATAGATGGATCTTTTATTTTATGTTATCTACATATTCTATTGTACATCTTTTCATATAAATATTATTCATTTTCTATGATATGTTCACATACACTTATACATTTGTCCTATCTAGTTGTTTATTATTCTCATGTTCACACTTGTTTGCATGCACACCTATCCATTTTGGTCTAGAGCTCTCATGTTTTGTCTAAGGCCTAGTGCATGGTTAGGTGGTTGTCATCATAGTCATGGGCTCATTTTAAAATTTAGATTTAACCAACTTCTCATCATTATCTTTTATGCTTAATTTTGACTAAACACAAGTTTGCATGACATGTTATGTCCTAAAGACATTTGATGTATTCATTCTAATCATCCACAATTTGGGAGGTAAATTCTATTAGCATTTAAATTAAATATACACTTCAATTAATGCACTAAAATGAACAAAATTTTATGCACAATTATTCTAGAGGCAAAATCTCCTTATTGTATTTGATCATTATTTGATTTTCATGGATTGATATAGGCAAAAGCTCCTTGTTACACAATGAGAATCCTTTAAATATTTTAAAATAGCGTTAGGTCTATAGACACGTCCACTTTTTTTTTGGTTAAAGTAGAACATTGAAATAAAAAAAATTCACCAAATTTTCACTTTTTGACACCTATAAAAACCAAACAATTATGAATTTGAAGATGACATCAATCAATGATTTTTGAAATTTTGTTTGTAGATTATAAAAATACATTTAAAAAAATTTAAAATCAATTTGTGAGTTTTTTACGTAACTTGAAATAACTTATTTTTCATATTAAACAGATTTTTTAAAAAGTGACGTTTATTCGGTAAAGCATAACTTTATTTATATAAAAAATAAAATTTTAAACTTTTAAATATAGATTCATAACACTGGTATATAGTAAATGGATATATTTTTTTTAAAAAATAATAACCTTTTCAAGTGAGATTAACTATAACTTAGACATACATTTATTCGTAAATGCATAACTTTTTCTATATTCATCCAAATTAACTTCGAGTGCTACAAACCTATCAAATATACTTTTTGTTTGATTCCATTTGAAGTTTCAACTTGAAGTTTGAACATGAAAATTTTAATAAAAATCTTTGACATGAAAGGGAAGAAGTCACTCTAAAGCCTTTGTCAAAGATCTTGAACAAAGGCTTTAGAGTGACACACTCAAGATAGGCGTGGGCTTGCCTAGACAGACAAGTGAATTTTCCTTCAGGGGTGAATTTGTCTGGACAAACAGGTGAATTTTCCTTCAGGGGTGAATTTGCCTAGACAAATAGGTGAATTTTTTTTTAGGGGAAAATTTGCCTCTTCAGAAGGGCAAATCTGCACATCACAAGGGCGAAGTTTCTCTCAGGGGTGAACTTGTCTCCCTTTAGGGGCGAACCTACTTATCCCCCATAGATATGCGAACCTGCCTTAATAAACAGGCGAACCTGCTTTAACAAACAGGCGAACCTGCTTTAACAGACATTCAAACCTGCTTTAACAAATAGGCGAACATACCTTAACAAACAAGCGAACCTACTGTTACAACAAATAGGCAGACAAACCTGCCTTAACAAATAGGCGAACTTGCCTTGACAGAAGGGAAAAATTGCTAAGCAGGAGGGGCAAACTTTCCTCACACAGAGGTGAATCTGAGGTGAATCTGAAACCCTAATCTTTTGGTTTCTGTATCATTTTGCTTCCATTTTCAAATACTAATCCGCTAACTCAATTGTTTGTGAGTGTCCTTGCTTCCACCTAATAAGTTTTCTAGCCATTCCTCGTTCGTACAAGGCTAATGGTTTGAAACTACTAGCACTTTTTTTGTAGAACAATCGGTCCCAAACCTTTAGGTAGTCTGTTTGTTATTTTTTCATACTAGCTAGGCATACATAGCTTTAATTAAAGGGTCAATTTACACTTATTTGTTGTGTTTGAGAGTAGGTTGTTGACATATCCACTCCCCTTGTGTCTTTAGGTGATCCTGGGTGACGAGAAATTATAGCTTGCTTAGGTCTAGTTGAGTCTTCCTAGAGGAGGTGCTAGTGCATCTAAGCTCTCCCCTTGCGCTATGTGTGAGCCTGGGGACCAATCGAAATGTCTAGTGTCTTCCTCCCTTAGCAGGACCTGCTTGGGATTTCATCACCCGGGGGATGATCCCAACCACATAGTACTGACGAGGTATATAAAGGGGGGAGAGCGAAAGTTGTACCTCAATTTAGTCACGTCGCGTTTTCAGAGCGTCGAAGCTAGGGTGATACCTAGATAAGACGTGAAGAGTTAATCCGAGTTTCTAGTACCTCGCTGAGGCTCCCAACTCATGCTTGTGATGGGATGGTGTTCATGGTTGTGCCCCACGTACCGTGCGTATATCAAAGACTCACGAGATAGACTAGTTCAACCTAGATAGAGATCCTTATCACTAGTCTTAGGATCATGTTGCCTTGCGTGTCTGCTCTATGTGATACCCATGATTTTCTTAACAGTTGAGTCAGTTCAGCCTTCTATTTGTTGTCCTTTGCCACAATCCTACCTTGCCTTTAGAGGTGATCTTGCTTCTTGGTCCAGTCTAGTTCATTTGTTTAAGAAAATTTTCCTTTGTTAGAGGTGAATTTCGGTGTCGATTACCCTCTTAGGGGACCTCGATTTTTCCTGTTCCTCGAAACAGGCAAGTCTGTCCATCCCTTAGGTGAGTCTGCCAGTCATCAAATTCGCCCATTCCCTAAGAAAAGGCCAATTTGCACCCTTGTTAGGTGATTCTTCTTAGCTGTTGGGAAATCCTACTCCCTCTGTTGGGCGAATTTGCTCTTAGGGGTGATCCTTCTCCTCTGTTTGGGCGAATTTTCTCTTAGGGGAAATTTTGCTTTATAGTTTGGTCGAATTTACTTATTACAGGGGCGATCTTGCTTCCCGTTTCAGCCATGTCTCTCATCCTATTCATTGTCTGAGTCCTCGTTAAAATCCGTTTAGGGAAGGTTTTCATCCCATAAGGTGATCCTCACAGTCTCATCTACATGTTCTTCTATGTCTTTAGCTGTTTAGGTAAACTTGTTAGCTATTTAGGTGAATTTGCAAACTGTTTGGGTGAACTTACTACTGTTTAGGCAAATTTGCCAGCTGTTTGGGCAAATTTTCCAGTTGTTTGGTGAATTTTCTAGCTGTTTGAGAAAAATTTCTAGTTTTTTGGGAAAACTTATAGTTGTTTAGATGATTTTTCTAGTTGTTTGGGTGAACTTGTAGCTATTTTGGGTGAATTTTCTCTTAGGGGCGATCCTGCTCTGCTGTTTAGGCAAAATTTCTTGTTGTTTTGGGTGAACCTGCATCCTTAGATAGGAAAATTTTCCAAGCAGGTTCGCCTGTTTCCTGTGTCAGCTAGTCCTTGGGCAAATTTTCCAGTCAGATTAGGCGAATTTTCTAATCAGAACAAGCAAATTTTCTAGTCAGAATAGGCGAATTTTTCAGTCAGAACAGACGAATTTTCCAATCAGAACATGAAAATTTTCTAGTCAAAATAGGAGAATTTTCCAATCAAAATAGGTGAATTTGCAAGCCAGAATAGGTGAACTTGCAAACCTGATAGGCGACCTTGCAACATTCAGAGGTGACCTTGCTTCCCATACAAAATCCAGAGAGTCAATCCTTCATGCCACAATTAGCCTACATCTTCCTTAGTCCAAAATCATAATCCAATCATTCCTCCTCTTCCTATTCATCCCCAAACCATATAATTTTTTTTTAAAAAAAGGAATTTATTTACCCTAACTTGTTGGGGTCATAACTTTCTACTTGGTGCTCATAATTCAAACCCGTTTACACCGTTGGAAAGGTCTCCAAGAGTACTAATTCAGTCCCTAAAATAGTGTTTTTGGCAACTCAAGTTCAGGGACTAACGCAAGTTTCAATCCCAAATTCTGCTATGAAGACCTCTGAAAATGCGATTTACTACGACATAGAAAAACCAAAAAAAAATGAAAATTTTAATTTATGTTTTTTCCTAATCCTATCACCCTTGGACTATTCTAGACCATAATATAAGCTTTAATCTCATCCTAATCTAAGCTCCAATTGAATTCTAATATGAGCTTTAATCCCACCATCCTAATTTGATATTTAATCTAATACTAATCCGAGCTTAACCCGAATCCATACTTGAGCTTTAGTCCATCTATATCCAAGATCTTCTGATATCGAAACAAATCTTAAGATCTCTTCTCCCATCTTCTTCCAATCTATCCTATTTACCTTTCATCATCTATTATGTCCTAATCATCTACCCCCATATTTTCAATCTGTATCCATTCCATCTAATATCATGAATCCTTATCCTCCTCTCGCACAACCAATAATAGTCGTCAAGGGGAATCCCAATTACATTGATGATGATAATCAAAGTCTCGTTGATCAAGATGAGTATAATATAGATCCCCTTGATGCTATCATTTCTAGTAAGCATTTTTTGATCACCTCCCAAAATCCAAGCACTCCTCCAAGCTATATCCCCGTGTCTTCATCCACATCTAGTAATAGTTCTTATGCTACCCTTGACAAGGGATATCCAGTATCTTCACTATCCACATATTCATCATGTCATCCCTCTACATATCTCTCCTATCCAACATCTACATCCTCCTATAGTAATCCACCATCCCCATACTCCTATCCTTATCATTATCAACCATCACAACATCTCTACCTTAATCCCACATCCACATCTTCCCATCCTAATCCTTCATCCACATCCTCCTATGAAAATCCACCACCCACATCCTCTTATCCTAATCCATCATTTCAATCTTCCCATCCCATTTCAACCTCCACAACCTCCTATCTTAATCCACCATTCAAATATTCCTACTATAATCCACCATCCCCATCTTCCCAACCTAATCTAGAATCCACATCCTCCTATCTTAGTTCATCATCCACATCCTCTCGTATCACTCCCCCTCCATTCCATTATATTTTAATCCTCTTGCCAATTCACCCTACCTCAATCCTCCATCTAATCTCGATCCACTGACCAAGATCAATCCTCTAGCTACTCCTAGTCCTCCATCCAATTCCATCTACTTATCTAATCCTAATCCACCAATCCCTAATCCTATTCCTCCACCAATCCATATTCCTCCATCCATTCCCATCACCCCACCTGAATGTAAAATGCCCAAAGATCGCCTTCCAAATGTCGTCTAAGGACTCATGATAGAATAGACATCCCCAAATCCATGTGTTGATGTTTCAGAACCATGCCTTCCCACTCTATCATGTATGGTCACTAGTGATGAGACCCTTTTCCATCTCATACCTATCACCCCTGTTATTGTTCCTAACACCATCCAAATTTTTGAAACCATCAAACCCAACAAATCCACTGAATCCCCATCTTCTACTCCTAGTTCCACCCAATCCATTGGAGACATCCAAATCCAATCCACTCCTCCTAGTCCTAGTATTACCGAACTTCAATCCCATGACCTTCATGTATCCTCCATCCTCTTATCTCCCCCACTTGAGGAATCCCTCCAACACTCCTCCATCACCATTCCTCCCATACACAATGATTCATGCCAAGAGCTTGTTCCAAAGCATACAAGCATATCCCCTCCTCCAAATGAAGATCCTGACATCCTATCTATCCCATCTCACAATCACACTAGCTCATCTACTCCATCCCATGATCCCCTTTGCACTCAAGATCCAATCACTCCATCTCATGAGCCCTTATCACCCACTATCACATATCTAGATCCTATCATATCACCTAACCCCTCTCTTGATCCCTTACCACTCATTCATCCTAATCAAGATCCTCTCATCCCATCATCTCCATCTCATGATCCTTCATCATTGCCTAGCCCTACCATCCCAACACCACTTTTATATCACCTTGGTAGCATCACACTCATCCATGGTGGTTATCTTGCAAAAGAAGAACAAAGAAATGCACCACCAATCCTCCTCCACCTACTAATGGACTAGCATCATGCTTCCAAAAGAATAAGCATCACACTATAGACCGAATGCTCAAGATCATGAACTATCAAGGAAAAGGTTTAAGCCTTCATGAGCAAGGTATTTTAGAGCCCATCCAGGTCAAATAACATCTAGGTGCACAAGGTCTTGGAAATATCTCCCAAGACTCACACTCCAAAAATGTTGGTACAACCTCCATACATCCTAAGAGAGCCTCTTCCAAAGGAATACGAGGCACTTCCCATCGCTCTTCCAAACCATTTGCTTCTATCCCCCCTCCTCCATCATATTACCTTAAAAGAACTGTCCATATTCATCCTTCCTCCTCCAAGTCCATCTTGGGTCCTTATGTGCCTCCATCAACCATCGCTCATCCTCCATCTACTGCATCTATTTTGGGTCCTTATATCCCTCCACCCATCATCACACATCATCCATATACAAAGTCCATTTTGGGACCTTATAATATCCCAAGATCACCTCATCCATCTTATCTTATTCATCCTCTCATCCATCCATCCCCTATCCCTATCACACCTCTTAAAAATCCTAAATTAATAACCCCTAATCAAGATCAGCAAAGGCACTCCTCCATACATGTTATCTCACACCCTCTATCCACACATCGCCTCCAAATAATACCTTTATCACTCCATCCATGTCTCCTCCACATCATCCATTGCCTCATACCCATCCCATTGCTATTAAAAGCACTTTGGATGCCAAGCAAAAATACATAAATCAAAACATCCACATAAATCTAAAGCTCCTCATGTCCCCTTAAAAATACATGTTGACAAGAAGAAAAATACAATCCAAAATCCAAATCCATCCAAATGGCCACAAAGGCCCACCAAAGAAAAAATCAAAATCATATGGATTCCCAAGAAAAAAGATGCAATGCCTTCAAATGAAAAATCCATAATGATATCCAAAGTTGCTAATCCAACTAGAAATGATTCTCATCCTCCATCTCCTAAATCTAATTTGGGTCCCTATGTCCCAAAATTCACTATCCCAACTCCTCCATTATCTCCACTCTCCATCCATCCGTCCTCCTATCCTTTCACATCCCCCACCACATGTGCCAATGTTGGTCCTGAACACCTTCTCCCATCACACATCCACTCCATCATTACATCCATATGCTTTTCAACATCCCATCCATTATCCCCCATATCTTCCCCATCAAATCCCTTTAATCCATCGTCTTGCATAATCCATCCATTCTAATAAGGTTGTACCAACATCTAATAGTCGCTTTACACATGGGCTCTTATTACCTCATATTGACCTTTATTCTTGAGTCATTCGTCCATCCCCTTATCCCATGTATTCTGATTCCATTCATCCACATCCCTATCTTCATCCATCTCCACCCGGTTACTAGCCAATAAATACAAAAAAAGTAGAAAAAAAGAGTCAAAAAAGTAAAAATCTAAAAAATGGTAAAGGGAAATAATTTGTCCAATGGTGAAAACTTGGCAAAAAAGTGCATTGGATAAGTACCATGGTGAAAACCTGGGAAAAAAGCATCATGCATAAATCCCCCATCTAGTTTACTTCCACAATTGGGGGTAACTTCCATCTCTGCATCCCCTTCTTCCGTCCCCTACATCTGCCTATCTTCCACCTCCTACCCATCATATCCCATTTGTATCTAGTCCCTCCATCTTCCTTGTGATCTTGATCAAGATAGGGGCACATATTTATACATGCTTTGGACACCTCTTGGCATACATTCCCCTCATCCATACCCCATCGTATCCCTTATCCTCTCCATCCACTTTCCTTATCCATGCATCCTATCCACATCCACCTATCTTCCATTGTCTACCTATCTTGCTATGATCCATCTCCATTCCTTATCTCTCCATCCTGTTATCTACCATCCCTCTTTCCTCATCATACATGACATATCTTGAGAGGGGCATCTCCTTCCTTGTGACATAGTCCTTGGCGACATCATCCATCCATCCTTCCCATTGATCCCTTCCATCTTCCAAATCCTTCTCTTCATATCTACCCATCCCCTAGTCCTTTTCTATCTTTTTATCCTTATCTCCCTATCCACTCATCCACTAGTCCTTTTTCATCTTTTCATTTGCCTCTCCCTATCCATTTATCCATCCAGTAATCCATACCATCTTTCCAAATCCTTATCCCTCTATCTATCCATCCTCGCATCTTTCTATCTCCCTCATTTGAAGGTCTTGAGTGTGTCACCTTCGTTTAAGGTGGTTGGGTAGTTTGAGTGCTCAACCCTTTCAAAAAAGCATTGGCATACAAAGTTGATGCACTATTGTGTGTGTAATCAATGGTAAATTAAAGGACACAAAATTACAAATTAAACAAGACAAACTCATTAAGGCAAGAGAAGTTCACAATTGTGAATTTATCTTTTGTAGCCAAATTCATCCTTACATAGTTATAGTGAAATATTGTAAAATTCTAGATAAATTATTAGTTTTTCATCCACTGTTTCTAATTTGAAGACATGCTAGATATTCAAATATTCACTATATTTTGTATATCACTATTCATTAGCATAGAAACTATAGATAAATAACTATTCAAAGCTACAAATAGCTAGCTAAAATTAACAAGAATGTGATAAGTCAAATATTTATGCTTATATACTTGGGAAGTTATATTTATACTCTAGTATCATGGATAAAAAGATAGTTAAAGGTATTGTGATGGATTCCAAATGTATGCACGATAAGAAAGAATAGGTGCAGAAGCTGAAAATAATTAATTATTAGTTATAACATTCATCATAGCATAATATATGATAGTCTTAATACTTGTGGTAACTTGTATTTAAATATAAAGTATCCAAATTACATTTATATATACAATTTCTTCTTATAAATATTGTAGACACCTAAATTTGACCACTTACATTTAGTAAAATTTATCCTTTTTCATCTAAATATCCTTTTATCCACATTAGTTAAATAATGTTACTATTATTTAATTAACGTCCTTAAAGTCCTCTAAATCCCTAAGGTGTTTAGTTAAATAATATAATACCTTACCCCTTTATCCCTTTCTTCAAAAGAATTAAATAAATAACTCACTTATTTAATTCCTTTTATGTTCCATCCACACTTAATCCTAATTCTTCTCCTAATCCCATCATTAGGGATGTGCACATTGGTGTCACATCCTCCAAATTTTCCAAGTTGGTTCCTAATCATCATTAGCCACCTAACTCTCTTTTAATCCTTCATTAACTAGTCTAATCAACCCCCTTTAGTCAACTCTTCCCACATCCCAATGAAATTTTGTTCTTCTAACACCCTTTAATTCCATTTACAATCCCTATGTACTTTTCAATGAAATTTTAAATTCCATTTATTCATCGAAGGTTTTCCAAGGAATATTTTATTCCTTTTGTCTTCCCCACGCACATTAAAAAGAAAATTTTAATTCCTTTTAGTCAACCTTTGATCTCCACCCTTGATCTCTTTCCCTTGGCCAAGAATGAATCTATCACATTTAACCCATCTCAAGCCTTCAATTTCCAACCATCATCTTGCACTCAGTCCACCATCTTCTTGCATCCAAATCAAGCATTTACAAGATGTTATGCTGTCAAAATTGATCTGGGAGCACACAAATCAAACGATCTGCAAGGCCAATCAATTGATCAACTTGGACAAGGTAATATCACTCCTTATCTTGAATTTTGTTTATTTTCAACTAGGGTAATCTTGACGTGTTGTTTGTGTTTTTTCTTGGTTGCATTTCATTTCCTTTTGCATTTTAGATTTGGTAAAAACACCTGCACACATTTTTGGCATGCTTGATGGGACCCACATCACAGGTCTATCCTTTTACATTTTTTGTTGTTTGCATTTTGCAAGTTTCAGAGGTGAAACTCTTCAGAAGGGTGAATCTACACATCACCGGGGTGATCTTTCCTAGACATACAAGTGAATTTTCCTTCAAGGGTGAATTTGTCTAGACAGACAGGTGAATTTGCCTTCAGGGGTGAATTTCCCTAAACAAACAGGTGAATTTTTCTTTAGGGGAAAATTTGCCTCTTCAGAAGGGCAAATCTGCACATCACAGGGGAGAAGTTTCTCTCAGGGGTGAACTTGCCTCCCTTTAGGGGTGAACCTGCTTGGCCCCCACATTAATGCGAACTTGCCTTAACAAACAAGCGAACCTGATTTAACAAACAGGCGAACCTGATTTAACAAACAAGCGAACTTGCTTTAACAGGCATGCAAACCTGCTTTAACAAATAGGCGAACATACCTTAACAAACAAGTGAACCTGCTATTACAACAAACAGGTGAATTTTCCTTAACAGGTAAACAAACCTACCTTAACAAATAGGCGAACTTGCCTTGACAGAAGGGAAAAGTTGTTCAGTAGGAGGGGCAAACTTTCCTCTCATAGAGGTGAATCTGAAACCCTAATCTTTTGGTTTTTGTATCATTTTGCTTCCGTTTTCAAATACTAATCCGCTAACTCAGGTATTTGTGAGTGTCCTTACTTCCACCTAATAATTTTTCTAACCATTCATCATTCATACAAGGCTGATGGTTCAAAACTACTAGCACATTTTTTGTAGAATGATTGGTCCCAAACCTTTAGGTAGTCTGTTTGTTATTTTTTCATACTAGCTAGGCACACATAGCTTTAATTAAAGGGTCAATTTACACTTATTTGTTGTGTTTGAGAGTAGGTTGTTGACATATCCACTCCCCTTGTGTCCTTAGGTGATCCTGGGTGATGAGATATCGTAGCTTGCTCAAGTCTAGTTGAGTCTTCCAAGAGGAGGTGCTAGTGCATCTAAGCTCTCCCCTTGCGCTACGTGTGAGCCTGGGGTCCAATCGAGATGTCTAGTATCTTCCTCCCTTAGCAAGACCTGCCTGGGATTTCATCACCCGGGGGACGATCCCAACCACATGTTACCGATGAGGTATATAAAGGGGGGAGAGCGAAAGTTGTACCTCAATTCAGTCACGTCGCGTTTGGCAGAGCTTCGAAGCTAGGGTGATACCTAGATAAGACGTGAAGAGTTGATCCAAGTTTCCAGTACCTCGCTGGGGCTCCCAACTCACGCTTGTGATGGGATGGTGTTCATGGTTGTGCTCCACGTACCGTGCGTATATTAGGGACTCACGAGATAGCCTAGTTCAACCTAGATAGAGATCCTTATCACTAATCATGTTGCCTTGCATGTCTGCTCTATGCGATACCCATGATTTTATTTTTCAGATGAGTTAGTTCAACCTTCTATTTGTTGTTTGTCATGCTTGTTGTCCTTTGCTACAATCCTACGTTGCCTTCAGAGGCGATCTTGCTTCTTGGTCCAGTCTAGGTCATTTGTTTAAGTAATTTTTCCTTTGTTAGAGGTGAATTTTCGTGTTGATTACCCTGCTAGGGGACCTCATTTTTGCCTGTTCCTCAAAACAAGCAAGTTTGTCCATGGGTAAGTGCACCAATCTGTGACACAATTTTGGCTCTTAAGATGCCATTTTTTTTCTTCTGAAATCAGGAAAATCTGATTTGCCTGAGAAAATGAAGATAGTTACGCTCAAAATTTCAAGATGCGGCAAGAACAAAAGTTGAAGTGCTACAAGTCTAGTTTCTAAGCTACTATTATTTTTCTAAATTAATGAAGATTAAGGGTCTCAAAAAGGGGGGGCCCAAAACAGGTCCTGTTTTTATAAAAAAAAATAGCATAGCGCCTGAGGGCTCCCCCCTTTTTGGTTAACTTTTTTTTAGAATTTCAAAAATCCTAACGGTGAGAAATTAGCTAACACCATGTAGTTTATCCTCATTCTTTTAGATAACCTTTTTAATGAATATATAATATTTTATGAATTTTCAAAGTGGACACATCCTGAAAAGTTGAAATTTGAGCGTGCTCCCCCCCAAATTTTTCGCAAACTAATCGAAAATTGATTTTTTTTTTTCATCATGTGTAGAATGGAGTCTTATTTCAAAAAACGTAATTTGTTTCACGTTCCAATGAACATGTAAAAATCTATCCTAAACCTAGCACACGTTGGTTTTTGACCTAAAACGAAGGCATTTACAATAGAAGCCATGGATCAAAACCTTAACTAAATCAAAATGAAAAAAGAATTATATATTTCGATAGCTGAGATAGAGGTTAATGCTATCACGATTTTTTTTTATAAACTTTCATTAAAAGATGTGCAAATGAGATGGGGAGCACGATAAAAAATATGAGAAAACTTAGCAAATCCTATTAATTAACACATCTAAAGCAGGCCTTTTGGCAGGCGCTAAATGACTCATCACATTTGGCGTACGCCAAATTTGGTGTGCACCAAATGTGATGAGTCATTTGGCGTGCGCGAAATGTGATGAGTCATTTGGCGAGCGCCAAATGGCCTGCTTTGCACAGAACTAGATTTTCGTTTTCTCTGTCAGGGAAATTATATTTATGAAATAAACATTTAAGTATAAGTTGACATTTACATATGGAAATTTACTTTCTTATACTTAAAGTTATATTTCATGTATATATAGGCAGAATATTTGAGAGTGGTTTTAGATCTCTAAGAGTTATAATGCAAATTCTAGTTTTTGAAAGATCTTAAAAATTTCAAACTTAGTCAAATTTCAGTAATCAGCATGTCAAATTTCAGTAATCAGGAGGTCAAATTTTAGTACTCAGGAGGTCGAATTTCATCTATCTCACTCATTTTCATCTCTTATTCTCTAGACCTCTCTCTCTCACCATCTCCATCCCTTTATCTAACAATATCTTCCTTGAGCTCAAGAACTATGTCTCTACATGTCCATATCTCTCTCCTTCCCTCTCCAATATCTATCTCCCTCCCTCCATTTTTCTATCTCTCATCCCTCTCCTTTAATCTCTATATATATCTCTCTACTCTCTACACCTACCTATCCCTCCTTCCCTCCCTCTCCTCTCTTTCTCTCTCTCCTTGCTTCCCTCGCTCTCTCCTCCCCTCTCTACTCTCTATCTTGTCATTCTCTCTCTCCTTCCCTCTCTAGTTCTCTCTATCTCACTTCTCTCTCCTTCCCTCCCTCCCTCTCTAATTTTCTCTATCTCCCTCTCTCTCTCCTTCCCTTTCCACTTCTCTTTATCTCACCTCTCTTTCTCCCCCTCTCTCTCTCCCTCTCTCTTCCTTTCACCCACCTTTTCTCTCTACTTCTCTCTATCTAACCTATCCCTCTATACATCTCTCTCTCTCCCCCTCCTTCCATCTCAATCTCTCCACCTTCCTCCTTATCTCTCTAATTTTAAGCTCCATCACACATCTCTATCACCTATCTCACTTCTCTCTTTCCCCTTCCCTCTCTACTCTCTTTCTCTCTATCTCACCCCTCCTCTCTCTTATCTCTCTCACCTCTGTCTCTCCATCCCTACCTCTTCCTCCCTCTCTCTTTCCCTCTATTTTTCTATTTATCTCCTCCTCCCTCTATCTACCTAGACCTCTCTCTATTTTTGTCTCACCTCTCTCTCCATCCCTACCTCTCCCTATATCTCTCCTTTCATCTCTACTTCTCTCTACCTAGTTGTCCCTCTATACCTATTTCTCTCTCCCTCCTTGCCTCCTCTCTCTCAATAATCCACCTTCTTTCCCTCTCTAATTTCCTCTCTATCACCTCTCTCTATCTCTCTCCTCCCTCTCTACTCTCTCTATCTCTCCCTCCCTCCCCCTCTTTGTATCTCTCCTCTCTCCCTCTCCCTCTTTCTATCTCTCTTTTATTTCTCTCTGCCTATATCTCTCTCCTTCTATCTATCTCAACTATCCATCTTTACCTATCCCTCCCTCCTCTCT